>DWLS01002269.1:0-18581 GCA_018246255.1 Pachliopta kotzebuea
GCACGCGCACGCGCATGCGCACACGCCCGCTCCCGCGCCGGCCTCCAACCCGGCGCCCCCGGGGCACACGCTGCCAGCGCAGAACGCACAGCCAGCGCCGCATGCGCAGCACACCGCGCCCGCGCACGTCAAGAGCGAACGGCTCAGCCCCCTCGACTCCACTGCTTCGAGGTTACTACTTCACTTACCTATATCTATATCTGTAGATAAAATTTTTTTTCTAAATTTCAAAGTATCCAGTGACCATAAAGAAAAAAGTAATACGACCCAGGCTATTAAATAATCACCACCGGATGTTCAGACATACGGTAGGCAATATTATAATGCTGTATAACCTGACGTTGCGGTAATATCTAGACATTAGTTTAAAATGTAGATACAAAGTATATTTAGGTTTACAGCCAAAGGAAACATCTGATACTATATTGTCATAATCAGGGCCCATCAGGTCGTTCACCTGATCGAAACCTAGAAATACATTTTAATAATTTTCTTCGCTATAGTTAATTCCCCGTTATTTTCGCACTTTATAAGGAAAACGTTTAATATTAATTGCGTGACGTGCATGTCTTAAAATTGTTCGCTTTTGATCCATTCATCGGACACGCTCATTTGTTAATAAACGATTCTGTGTCGTGTAAAGTGATACACAAACACACACACATACACACCTATATTTATATCATCAATTTCGCTACAAAGCCCACTTCTGTAGCATGGTAAATATGGTATTAACAATAAATGAAATGATAGCCAAACTTCTTAATTTATTTATGAGACAGATAAATGAATGAACGTGTACTGCATATATTCGATTATTAGTCGCCTATATTTAGATATAAGACGAATTTTACTTTTATTTACAAAAGGCTATTAATTTCCGATACGTTTGAGGTTACTGCCAAAGCCCCCGCTGATTGTAAAGCTTCCTTACTCAGAACAATCTTCCTTCTGATTTCAGATCCAACTAAAGTGTATACCAACATCTACTGTATGTTGTATAAATGGTAAATAACCTCGAAGCTCTCAAAAACCTCGAAAACTAGCTAGGTGAACTATTTGCTCATATCAGGAGTTCGTTAAATAAAAAACTTTTTGATGGTACTAATGAACTCCCCTAATACTGTTGCATGTTACATTTAATTGACCTGCTGATAGTCGACGATTTGTCGCAATTGAAATATGTCGTTTGGAACTATCCAGGTCCCGCAGCGTGACACCGTCGACCTCGTCGTACCCTGGCACGCCGCCGGAACGGGGCAGCCCGCACGCCGCCCCCCACCCAGCCCCAGTACACCCACCACGAAACTACTCGGACATCATGCGCTCCTTAGCTGCTCGGTACAACACACATCCCGCCAACGAGTAAGTTACCTACCACAGAATAACTTTACTCTTGACCTCTATTTTACACTGTTATAATGAGGCCGTAAATGGTTAACCGTGTTCTGTCAAAATACTCTGGCTCTCTTATATTAACAACCGAAACACAGTACTAATGTTGTAGCGACAGATTTACAATTTAACGAAGGTATATTAACCGTACTCTAGAAGTGACTTCGGAATCGAACCGGTGATTTCCGTATTATAAGGTATTCGGTTAAGCCATAACTCTACAGAGGTATGAATGCTTATAACCTGTAAATTATCGTTAATAAAAAACTCACGAAAAAAAATTAAAAGAAGATTCATTTATGGCTGATTCACATTAATCTATTCTAGTTCCGTTAAAATTTCATATATATATAGATAAAAGCTAAATGATAATCATGCTCAAAAGTCAACCTTTTCTTCAACATGACGAGACGAGCATGGTGTTCACCTGATGGTAAGTAATACGCTTGCCCATAATAACGTGGCGGTAGTTAGGATGCCATACACAACATTACGTTTCGCCCGACGCCTTAAAATATAATAAAAAAATTAAGTCTTGTTACCCCAGTAATTTCACTAGCATGCAACACTCTACAAACCGAAACACTGTAATGTTTGCAATTTTCTATTTAGTGGTAGAAGTGAGAGCTGCGGTGGTACGTACCTAGATCGGTAACAGAGACCTTTTTTTAACGTGGGGAAATGCCTTCGAATACCTCCCTTCACGGGGTCAAAGACAGTTTATATCGGACTTGAACTAACTAAAACTTGCACGATATTCGTCCGTCGTCGCTTAAGGCAGGATTACGAGAACGTCTTTGGCACACTTCCGCGACCCTACCAGCGCCGGCTGCACCACGCAGCTCCACCTCGGGGAGGAATTCTCCCCCTTTCCTCCGCTGGTAGGTCGCTCTGAAACATACAGCTCACCCTCCTCTCGGCCTTTTTTCCTTGCATGGACAACGGATCCCACCGAATCCGTCACCCAAAGGCCATAAGAGCCGGGAGAGCTTGCTTGGCTTGGCTCCCATGGCCTTTGGGTGATCTTGGGCTCCGCCGCCACCTATCATTAACAGAAACCTTCAACCATTAAAAAAAAGCTCTCAAGTATCCGAAACTTATAACTACTAGTAAGTGAAAGATAACGATTCAGAATGAATAATGAAGGATACGCGGAAGGTATGAATGAATGTTGATAGAATACGGTTCCTTACGGGTTCCGCCGCAATAAACACTATGTCACCCGGATTCGATGCGGCGATAATTCAGTTTATGATAGTGTTGAACAGAGCTCGCAATAATTTCTAATGTCCGACATTCGATTGTAGCGGTACACGGCGGCGAGCGGTCTGCTAACTTAAAGGAAATTTTGAATTATTGGACCCCATTTCACAACAATACACTTGCTTAATATTTAAGCGTACAGCAAACATTTTTTAAACCTTAAAGTTGGCAGATATTACCTTGCGTCTAAGGAAACTTTAATTGTTCATAAGTCAATGATTCCTCTTTGTTTGTTACCAGTTTGAAAAGGAAGGATGAGCATTAAATTAATCAATAGAAATATAAAAAGTAAATAGAGGAAACAAAAGAAAAGAAGGAAAAATACTGAAGATAGAAAAAAATCCCCAGATCATCCCCAACTGGCAGAGTGGCACACTAATGGCATTGCCAAGGTGGCTGGAGAGGCTTATCCTTTGTGGCATAAGGTTATAAAATAATTAAACAATTTTTCATCATTTCAACCAGTGATGCTCGCTATTGGACGATATTTGAATGAAGTAATTCCTAGTGATTTTTATATCTATTTAATTTTTAAACTGTTGTTGTTGTTAACTCCTTCTTCTAACTCGTATTTCCTCATGACTGAGAGTCGTAGTCATCATGTGTAGTGAAACACGTCGACTTTCTTGTCAGTTATAATGGAGTGGTGTTGCCATTGCCTCCTCCGTTACACATACTAATCCAACCACGGATTGTTATCACATAGATATGTAGGTTTCCTCACGATGTTTTCCTTCATCGTCAGAGCATGTCATATTAGTTCGTGTTATACTAACTGCACATAAATTGAAAAATTCATTGATGCAGGCCAGATTCGAACCTGGCCCCTTCGCAGTGAAACGCCGGTGTTCAAACCACTGGGTTATCACCACACTACCCACACTCACAATTATTGTTTAAACGGAACCCTAATATTTTAAAGACACTTTATTCTTTACGTCTTGAGCTATAACGTAAATTAAAAATCGATCTACTCCTCGAACAAAAGAATTGTTTTAGCTAAATGCTCTGAGTTTAATAAATTTTCATATAAAAAGTACTTTAATTTATTTAGATTCGTTTTTATCATTATTTTAGATGAATGAAGACCCACTGCTGTATATAAGTCTCCCAAATAAATTTTAGGGTTTTTCTTTAATTGGTCGGAAGCAGGGCATAGAACTCAGCTAATAATATGACGCGCTTGCCAACTGGTCTTCATACCTAGTGTTATATGGTTCAGCCATACCTTCTTTCATTTATTTTTTCTTTTCATCTTTTTGTAATCCTATAGATAATGACTACAAAGTTTGTTCTTCAGATCTTTTACTCATGATTTAATCATAAAGAGAAACGACAAAATAATAATCACTGTAGATCTATCTATAACTCTCTAATTGTAAGCTTCTTTACAACCTATCGGGAATTTAGTTACTTACCGTAAGCGACTACTGAAAAAATTAAGAGGTAATAAATTTTATAACTTTTTATATTTATATTACATTAACACTTGTCCAAAATTTCCTCAACAATAACGCTGTCGTTAGTAGTTGCCCTGCTCGCTAATAGTAATTTGGGATCTGGAATACTGCGATGCTGTTACGTTACAGCTTGTTACTTGTAAGTAACAAGTAACACTTAAATGATGGGTCGTTAAAACAGAAAGTCGATATATCGATTTTTTTTCGATTTCATTTGTGTAAGTGGCCCGCCGACGTGCGCTTTTCACACGGCGCTGTGTCACCGCGTTCACAATACCATGCGAGCGGCGGTTCACCGACCGTCTAGTGATGCCTAAATCAATTTGCATATTAATCGATTCGATAACTTGAGTTTAGTCGACTAATTTACATGATTCGTGAGAACCGCTCTCGGCGTGAACTGATGTTATATTAATGAATTGCTCATCGAACGCGGAGGTCGAGTGCAATGGAGGGCATTTTCAAACCTGGACCAGAAACCTTCTTTTAGTTGTTTTTACTTAGACATTAACAGCTGGTATAAAATTAACTATTATTATTAAATACAATAATAATAAAAAAATAAGTTCGGGGATGTAAAATACTATTTTAATCCAGTATAAAGACCATAAAAAGTTTTATAGAAGAATACGGACAAACCGCTTTAATACTTTGTCGATTATTTTTATATATTTCTCAGTTCATTAATAAAATAATAATAATAAATTAATATTGTATAATACCATTCTACTAGACTTTTGTTATTGTGGAGTTGGTTTTAAAATTTACACAAGTTTAAAAAGTCCGAATGAAGATTATTACATATCATAAGAAAAAAGTTTAGAGAACTAAAATTATTAAATTTTGTAATCGATTATGTGTGTCAAATTTAACGAATTAATATCAGTTATGAAATTGTTTAAAAGGTAATAATTTAAGCTAGTAAAAAAACTTGTTAAATTAACTAATCGATTTGAAGTTGTCTTAACCACATTTTTTTGTTGTAACGAATCCCGATACCGGCTGACCTTGGCGAAAGTCGTCTCCGTGTTTTGGTGCACTTACTTCGTAACTTATTCATTAATAATTATAGTGTAAACTATACTCACACTAAACAATTACATTTATTTACATCTTCGCCAATTGATGACGTAATAGATCAATGTACTTATTAACAAGTTATAGTTTAACAAAACTATCTTGTCTGTGAATATGTCTTATTATTTCGAAAAAAATACACTTAAATAGAATAACATGTATATTTAATTTTTATTTATTTATTTATGCACCCAGAAACACACAGTAAAGTTAAAATTGAGGACAATTAAAAAATGCTATTTATTCCATTAGGGAATTTCTACCAGTAGACCTGTGATTGGAAGATATCATAAGGGAAATTGTAAATCAGATGCAGTGAGTAAAACGAGACTAAAACCAGTCTTTCGTCCTAATTGTAAGCTAGATATTTTTTTATTCGACAAAGAGTGATGACAAGCCTTAACTTACCTGATTGTAAGTGATACGTTTGGTCATAACTATGTGGCGCTTATTAAGATGATATACTCAATACGACCTATTAATTTCACTTCGTATACAGCACTTTTCAAACCGGAAGACAGTAATGTACGTAAACGGAACTACTTACAAGTAAAAATTGTAAATCAGAAAAGCAAACAAATTCAAATTTATAAGTGTCAAGATATCGCAAAGGGTTTATATTCTATGAGCGTTTGCTCTATACTAATATATAATGTAACCGGAAATCTATACTTATCTCGTATCGGTTTCTAAGTTAACCTTATGACATTTACAAAGCTACTACACCGGTAGGGCCTATTGCACCCGATTATACATGGTTTAATTATCTCGAAAGGCGGCCCCATTATTCGTGGAACAACAGCAGCGGTTGTACAAAGGTCGAATACTAAATTCATTGTTCGACACAAATTCTACACTTTACATACTTCGATAGCATTATTGATAGATAAAGCCTTCGAAGCTGGACATTTATTGGCGTACCCTACTGTCGAAATAATATATTGGTTATGAAAGTTTCCGACAAATTATCAGGCTTGGAAAATTTAAATAATTACTTTTATTAATTTGATCAACCAACGAAACTAGCAATGCGTTCACCTGATGGTAAGTGATACGCTTGCATATTACAAAGTGGTGCTAGTTAAGATGGTATACACAGCAACACATTGCGCTAGTCGCCTTAAGACATAATAAGATGTTAAGTATCCTTACCCCAGTAATTTCACTAGCATACAATACTCTTCAAATCGGAACACAGTAATGTTTGTACATTACTATTTGGCAGTAGAAATAGCAGTTGCGGTGCTACCTACCTATCTAGAGGGTCTTTCGGTAATAACACCAGTTACACTTAATTCATCTAAAATTTTTTCTGTTTATTTTTTATTTTACTGAAATAGCTGAAATGATTGTAATGGAACTTTCACTACAATATATGATACAAAGGATGCTTCCGTTTAAAAAACATATCGGAACTACCGCTAAACAGTTTGATTATTAATAAAATTCTCATATCGCCGGCTTTTAGTAATCGTTATTCATAAATAAATTATTGGTCATTATAATTTAATATAAGTAGATTAAATCAATAATAGGATGCTGCTGTGAACTGTCTCATGGGAACTGTGCGAAGGATTGGTAATGCAGGAAGTAAGAACAGGAAATCGAAATCCGGGCCACCTACAAAATTAACAAAAACATTACGCAACACCTTAATCAAAAATCGCTTTATCATTCTGCTGCAACGAAAATAATTGATTATTTTAGTTTACGGATATTTCAGTATTTAGTTAAGTGTGTGTATCCCAATTTCGTATGGTCGTGCTCTGACCAAACAGTAAGGCCGACCAAAATGAAACTTGCTATTATTATTAAGGTGGGTATGGAGATGTTTCTTAGCGATATCTGGTTCCGGTCGACCAACCGGAAGTGGTGCCCGTAGTCACTGAATACCATAACTTTACATGTTTTTTACATTATTCTTATATAAATATGTTCCTAGTTTAAAAATAACTATTTATATGTACTTCCGGAATAACCAGCCAACCGGAAGTGGAACCAAAAGTGACCAAGTATCTTAATAGTGTATATTCCTTATATAGATATAACGGAAAATTTAGAATGAGAGGAAAGGCGTTTCTCAGACCAGCGTTTATTTATTCTGTCTAGACGAGGGCCTTCAAAATGACAAAAGAAACCTTTTGTGTATTATTCTTTTGCCGTCTGTTTGACAAGTTGAAGTTTGACTATATCTGGCACCGTTAACGTAGTAACATACTTCCCAAAATCATTATTTAGAACGATAGTTTTACTTGGAAATAAATTTACGTATGTGTCTTTTTTTTTATTCGCGTCGCGACGAGACGACGAAGGAGTTTGCCCGATGATAAGTAATATTAATACGAAAGAATAACGCTTGCCCATAACAATTCAGCGATAGTTAAAATGTGTATATACTGCCACCACATTGCACTTGTCGACGAGAGACGTAAGGTATCAAGTCTCCTTACGACAGTGATTTTCTAGCTTTTAACGCTGTTCTAATCGGAACACAGTAACTTTTGCACCCTAATGTTTTTCTACTGTGTGTCAGCTGTGAAATGTTATTATTCTCCAAGGATTATTTCACTAAAATACGTGTTGTTTTTATAGTTACTTCCACCGCGTGAATGGCTTCGGAGTCGAGCCCCGAGCTGCTCCTCCGTCGCCAGTACAGGCCGATGCAAGCGAGGTGCCTCTTGGCGGCCTCTTCGACAAGCTGACCACGCAACAAGGGGGCCCGTTGAGGCTGCCCGCCTTCCCGGCCATGTTGGACATGAGCTCCACTAAGGTGAGCTTAAATTTTTTTTTTTTAATTTCATGGCATGACTACAATTTAAGGTACAAAAATAATATTTAATTTGTCCAAGTCATATACAAATTACATATTCTGTTATAAAGACAGCAAAGCAAAATTTCGCAAGAATATTTGGGGGTTTCTGGTTTTGGAGATAGAGGTCCTCATTGCTCACTAAGCGTGTCAGAGGAAGTCAACAAATATGAAGAGGTTTTATGTATGTTGTAGCTTAGCGAGAATTAGCACTCCAACTGTACAACAAACTCCCCTCAGAAATAGGTATAGCCCTCTTCGGAACTTGTTGTTCCGTAGAATATGCCAGAGCGCTTCACAATGTACTGAGAACCACAGGCTGTTTAATTGATAATAATCCAACACAACCCTCACTCTCCTCCCTGAAAGACGGTGCGAACATAGTTCATGCATAGCCTTAATAAAGTATATTTCATTACAGAAGTTACTATAAGCTACATCTTATGGTTATCATTTGTAATCACTGAGTGTCATTAGGCGAGGTCAAAGTTACATCTTAACTCTTTTTAAACAAAACCTAAGTTAATTCCGTCGAGGTTATCATAACAGGAAGAGGAAACCCGAAGACGTTACGTGCCTCCTAACCTTAGCATTGACGAACAATTATATTCTTCGCTGTGACAATGGAATACGTGACACCGATATTATATCGCGTATGTATGTACACAAAGTAATTATACCAAAAACGTTAAATTAACGTGTAATTATATATAAAATAGTTATATTTCTGAAAATTATACTTCAAAGAAAAAGGTAAAAAGGAACATTGGCTACTGACAGTTTAATATTTAAAGTAAACAATTATTTAAATGGATAATGACATATAAACTTTTTATTTGCAATTTAGCATTCATAATAATTAAAAGCGCGAGTATCGGTTGAAATGATGATGATGATGAATGTATCGAAAAAAATTACATTTCTTGCTTGTCATTTGAAAATATAGAAATCATCGCATACATGTATGTATTTAAAGTAAAAAAATCATATTATAATTAAATTAAATACAACCTTCGCAATAAAAGTACCATAAGTCTATATAAAAGGAAAAATTAAAATGTTAGTTTATGATTTCCGTTCGTGGCTCCATAACTCACTTCACTTAAAACTCAGCCCCTATGAAATAATTTACGCTCAGCTGACTCCTCGTTTCATAAGAGCGTCTTTAAAATTCATATTAATTATTTATACAGGTGCTCACTGACCTTCCTGTTTTAATTACACGCCATTGCGCGGTTTCATAGTTCACGGCTGTGATTAAAATGTCTCGGGGCATCGTAAAGTTAATACGGCGGCGTTCGGGGGGCCCGCCGTGCGTCGTCGTTATGTTAATTCCAACCTCTTTAAAATCATAATGCGCGCTATACTGCGCACTTCCGGCGCGGCCGTAATGAAGACAATTAAATCTGATAACTCCCGCGACCTTTACACTTCCTGCGCCGCTGTGCAGATAAGGCGAAGAGAGTGTTAATTGCGCGGCGGCTGTTACCGTCGGCGCGCGCGCACAATCACGAGGATTATGTTAGCGGCGGGACGCGGCGCGCGCCTCAGCCGCTGCCCAGCGAACCGTTTCAGCTCTCCAGCGCCGGGGTGAACTGGAGCTGCACTAATTGGCGGAGGCACGCGCCGCGCACGAGCCCCGCGATGGGATGTGAAATTATAGTTGCATCGTTCGGCTTATTAGGCGAACCACTTTTTGCAGAAGACGCTCGCCGCTCTGTAGGCAGGTAGGTAGGTAGGTAATTTATTTAACACGTACTCATTTCCAACTTTCTAAGTAAAATTGCAGCGGGACGAAATCGAAGCGATCGTTATCTGATTTTCGTTCCGTAAGCGCTCGCGGCGCTAACTTTATCAACCGCGCTCTATTATGCTCTTGATAATGCCAGTAAACGCATTCGCTGTTTGCTTTCTAAATTCGATCGTATCCGTGAGCAATATAAACATGATTTGTTACATTTCTCCTCTGCCCTTATTCAGTCTGTAAATGGTTCTCGGTTTTAAATTTATTTTCACCTATAAACGTGAAACGGGAGCGATGCGGAAATAAATTGTAAGATAAATGGCGGCACCTCTGCCTCGTGGGCGCGGCCGGGGCGGCGGCGCACGCGCACGCGCACGCGCCCGCTCTCTTGTTCGTTTCACGCGCGCGCGCACCTCGGTCGGTATTCGACTCGGAATTAGTACGTATTCGCCTTTTTAATGCGGCCGGCAATTAAAAAAGATAGATTGCGATTTGACCCAAGCGTGTCGGACAAACGTTATGATGATGAATGTTCGCCGCTTACGGAAGGTCTCGATCAGACAGCGGCACGCTTCGCGGTGTTTGTTCAGCGCTGCCACTTCGGACCACTTGACCGGCTACCGAGTAATTGAGTTTCTAAATGTCACAGGTCGGCTCGCGACTCGCTCGTTGTGGTATCTATGGAATAACATCGCAATGGCGTGTCGAGACGTGCATAGGGAACGTTTCACCGTTTCAACTTAGATAGAAACTTAAGCCACAAAAAGGTGTTTTCTTAGGTATGGAGTGCTTTTATTTGATTGCATCGCTCTGAAGAAAATCGTTGGACATATATTGATTAGATTCAAATGCTGATTAAATCAATTCTTATATTTCATCGAGCTGATGATAGACAAACGTGCTCGCTCGAAACTATTCAGTAGGCATGACTACACTTCATATGTGCGTTAAATAATTTCAAAATGTTCATATCAACAAACCACAATAATAACCAGTTTCCAACAGCTCACTACGAATAATACAAATATAATCTGTCTTATTTAAAAAAATAAGCAACCTTATCTCCTTTTTAGTAACGGATGGAAGATCACAACAACAAATTATTACATGTATGAATTAATGCAAAAAAAATTGTATAATACTCGTCTTCATTTTCCTTGTGTACATGGCGTAGTAAAAAAAACAATGCGAACAATTCAAGAAAACGTCGGTGAAAAATAAAAAGTAAAATAAAGATTATCAAAACTAGCAATAAATTTAAAACTAAAAGATTTATTTAAAGAAAATAATTATTTCGCTTCTTTGCCGCTGACAACTGTCTACGTAGACATGTGATATGCACTGACCCACTCTTCGTTAGTGTGACAGATAAATGGCCTTGGCTATCTCCTTGGGTAATGCCACGACTTCCATTATTGGGTTTGGGGTGTTTATTTTATCCGCAGACTATTATTAATTCATTATTTTAGGAATTTGTAAAATACTACCATCGGTAACAATTCAAGGGAATTAAGTTCGTCCATTGTCAGTTGTCTTCAGTACGGTGCAATAAAGCGTTTTTATATACGAAAAAACAAAATAGTGCACAGTCCAAATTCTTGGTACATGTTCTTCTAACCTTACGGAGTGCGATCGGAATCCGACCGGTTCAGCGTTACGATGCAATATCCACTATCTTATCAGCTATCTATCGCGCGGGTGCCCACACGTGTGATACTAAAAGCCCCCACGACCACCGCGCACCAATGATTATTTGTACGTTTAATTCTGTTCTCACGCTTTCTGCTATCTATTTCCTGATGCTGCTCACAGATTCGGTTTATAACAGGCACACGGTTAGTATCGGTAACGTATTTACCGCATTCTTGTTTCGTAACGCTACAAGATTCTGTTAATTTTTATTTAAGATCAACGTCTATGTACAGTTTGGAGACTCTTTCTCTATTCACTGGTTTGTTTTGTATTGTAGTATCCTCTATAATACATACTTAACATCAAAATTTGTAATTTCTTCATCTTTTGCTCTTGTTTGTCGTCGGGATTACATTCATCCATAATTTTTATCCTTACGATTTTCCATCGTCTAGTCCTGTTCCTGACGACTCAGATCGTGGACCAAAGACCGTGATGCAGGAAATTTATGATTTAATTCCCCGCAAATTAATTTTATTGATAGAATTTCAAATAATAAAAAAACAAAAACAAAATAAAAAAAATTTAGACGCTAGGCAAATTCACTTGCAAATTAAGATTGTCTACCTACCGCAAGCCGTGGATGAGATTTTTAGGTACCTACTTCAATTTAATAGTTAACCCCAATTTCGCATGATTTTAAATGCCATTGGGGTCAAAGATAGTGATAATAATAATGAAAAATATTTTTTATTATTAATAACTGATACATTTAATAGCAGACTATATATAAAAGCACACAATAACTAAGTGTTAGGTCGCAACCCGTACGCACTTGAGCTCGGGCAAGCACTAACAAAACTAAGTCCTCTATGTCGTATAAAGCGACTAAAAAGGAATTGCTATTTAACATTTTAATTACTATTAACAGCTAATGAGAAACACTGTAAAATTAATTATAAATTAATGTACAATATAATAAAGATGTTCCCTGTTACCTGTTCGCCTACTACCTGAATACTAATAAAGCAACAGACGGATAATGGCTTTGATAGTTGACCAGGCACGTTGGAACTAACTCTACTACCATTCGTCGTAGAGCTTAGCTTTCTTATTTGTACTTGATCTCTTATCGGAGGTGTTTGCTTAGCTTCTGTGTTAACTTTAACGATTACTAATTTATTTATACTCAACAGACGCTACTGGCGATATCGCGAGTAGGCCGCAGTGGAAGATCGAGACGCAGAAGGTTAGGGGTTGGTACTGCTGCTGAACATTCGCCTTTAGATCTATCAGCGGCGACGGAGAGCGCCGCTAAGCGCGCGCGCCTGTCCGCCAGCCCCAGCACTAGGAGCGATGGCGATGAAAGGGACCGAGTGTCTAATGAGGGTAAGTTAACACCTCATAATTAAATGGGAAAAATTATTAACCATCATACCAATTTTGAATCTGGTATCTCAGCATTGTTTTAAGTTGGCGTCTTAAAAACTTTAAATTACCGCTTAAACCTTGAGGTCAATTAAGCCGTAATAAAACGCAAAAGGTTAACCGAGGTATTTTGAAACCATTTTGGCATTATAGAAGATAATACAAATAAACTATAAAATGATAAGAAAACAAAATCCTTATGCTTTTACCCTTTCATATATTTTTTTAAGTATTTGCTAAACAGTGTATTATTATTGTTTTCGACCTTCCAGAAATAGTAAATATTATTTTCTATATATTTAATGAAATTTACTTCTGCACTATGATATTTTAATCTGCAATAAGATTTTGACTTACCTCAAGTTTATATACAACGTTAACCTTAAAGAATAACCTGATTGTCTCATTCAGATGTAACTTTAATAACAAACAACATGAGTAATGCGCTAAATAACTTTGAACTATGCAAATTCTGTTCTATAAATGCAAAACAGCTAGAATAAATATCTGTTACCCAGTAATTATACACGTAAGCATCGCATCATACTCTTAACTCGTAGTTTTGGGGCCGTATGGTATTTGATACATATATTATATAATGTATCTTAACATTAAGTCTTTTTTATTTGACAAATTGATAAGATGAACAAGTAATTCACCTGATAGTAAGTAATACGCTTGTCTATGCGACATGGGACTGAGTAAGATTGTATACGCAGCACCACATTGCGCTCGTCGCCTCAAGACATAAGATATTAAGTCTCCTTATCCTAGTAATTGCACTAGCTTACAAGGTCCTTCAAACTAGGCCGTAGTAAGGTGTGCACAATACTATTTGTCGGCTGGAATAGCAGCTGCGGTGATACCTACCTAGACGGTCTCGAGCAACAGAGAGCTACCACCGGTAAAACCTACCTACCTAGAACTGTACGTTTTTTATTTTTGGGTAACCAAGAAGTTCGGGTCTTCTTATAAAAATATTTCATTAAAGAAACCGTGTCCACATTAGATTTACTACCCACTGTTTATCAGATCGGAGTGAGACGCGCGGTGAGTGCCTGTGCGCGGAGGCCCGGGCTCGACTCTCGGCGTGGTCGGTGGATGATGTACACGATTTCGTCAATTCCATCGACATCTGCGCAGAATATGCCTCTGTAAGTACACTAAGCTTTGTTATAATAAATTCAAAATAAGAAACCTTAAGAAACCCGTGTACCGTAACTTCAAACAGAATATACTACACTTAAAAGTACCAGATCATTTTGATTTGTTACTCTGTAAACTTTTTTTATAATATCGACGAGGATAGCCTTGTTAAAATACTCTATTCTCTAGAAGGAAGTCAACTTGATGCAGAGAATTTTACCTACTTAGTCCTCGATGGTTGTCCTCAGAGATTGAACACATCACATATGAGTTTCCTTCGAAATACAACCGTGACCTATCTAACATTATGATCGTCTCGAAACAGTCTTCAGCACTAGCGTGTTCAAAAACTATGAATGAAAAACACCTCCAGCTATTGTCTTCCTAAAGGTTGTCCTATAAACGATAAGAGTCTCAATCTTAAAACGCCCACAACGTCAAAATCTTCATTAAAAAGAAGAACTATTAATTGTCTGTGGTAGTGTGTAGTAAATTCTAATATAGCTTTATAGATGAACAAACTTAATTCTTGTTTTATGGACCATTATAATATTTCTAGCAACATTGAAAAACCTTATACGTATTTACTTTTATAACCGCTAACAAAGTATAGTAATCATAAAGATCTATACAACTCACTGCACCTAATTAGCAGTTACATAGTCGTACTCGTAAATCGCACTGCAAAATAGCAGTAGCAGGTAATTATAACGAACGTATCGCTCTCACTTGGAATTCCGCAACAAGCACGAGTTATGCTTCGTATAACTTTCGTGGAGACCTGGTCGCGGCCAATCATAATAAAACTACCTCCGCCAGTCTTCAATAATTCTTGGGGAGGCGTTTGAGCTCTGCGTAACCATTGGGAATGATCATCCGGTCAGCGGATACAGCAAATTGGAGGATTTGTAGCGTCTACACCAGTTGTAATCATGAGTATATACATTTATTATACACTACAAAATAAATCCTCATCAAAACTACTATTCTAACTGGGAGTTAATGCTACTGATTCATATTCATGTAAAGCAACTCTTACATTGTAAGTCTTCCGCATTTGCCGTTCCTTTCAGTTGATAACATATGAGAGTCCAAGGTAATCTAAATGAAAATGCTTAGTTTCCTTGTCACTTATTACAGAGTGAAATTTGCAGTCTTGAAAATAGTTTAACTTTAATATTTAAAGGAAAACTATTTTAATACATTTTAAGACAATCATTGTAAACCTGATTATTGTTTTGATTTTGTTTGAAGCCATAATATTTTATCACCATTATTCAGGTCCTGAAAACCTTTGGAATAGATATCTTCTAGTTGTTTAAATAAACAATACAATAATAAGTTAAATTTATTATAATTCTATGTAATTGAGAAAGAAAATTCTACTCTCAGGTGAACTTAATCTGAAAGTAATGATAACTATTGAACTCTGCTGCATGTTTAGCATTTTATCTAGCATACTTTCTACTGGAGGACGGTTTAACTTCATATTCGTTATAAGTCGGCTATTGAACGACAATAAATAAGGATTCCTATTGGATATTAACAGTTATGTTTATTGTTCAACTTGCATTTATAATGGCTCCCTATATTGATGGCCACCGCGCTACTCGTTATAATCGATTTACTACTATTTCGTAATAGACTAATAAATTCGACGAGAATGATATCAGTTTAATTAAATTTAAACCAATAACTTAATGAACTATGTTGATTTTTAAGATTAGATACAGATAATTAATCTGGCATAGTAACGTTACACGAAAATTTATCATTTGGGCCTGTTGTGGTTTACCGCTAAATTAGTCTTCCTAATCGATTTCCTCTACCGGTCCGATGATAACTGCGTCCAATGATTACTTGCTATTATCATTTCCATTTAAACTTCATATAGATATTCCGTTTAAAATAAATCGTTTGCGTGTTTACCTGTTTGCGCAAGGTTTTGATAGCAGGTATCCTGACATATACACGAGGGTTGTCGCGAAAGGATTGTCACACAACGACGCGTCCGTAGGCGAGAATTTGCGGAAACGTTCTTGTCGGGACGAAGGCGAGTTGCCTTCGTTTAGCTAACCCGTCACACATACGCGCCCACAGCTAACAGATCCTGACCGCTGAAGCCTACCTCTACGTCATTTATATGGTTACTTATCAACCACACGTCTTAACTTAAGTCCTATAAGATATATTCTCTAGTTAATATTTGATATATACGATGATTACACTTTTTATAGTTAATCCAATCTACCTTCAATTCTTATCACATTCAAAACTACATTGAAGAGAATATCGTTAACTTCGTAAGATGCCTCATCGATTGGCAGAGGGAAGTAAATAAAGGATGATATTTCAGTAGAATCCTTATTTCAGTCTCTATAATTAATAGATAATGACCTCCGTACTCTAAAACGGCTGAACCTCGACTGTAAGTTAATTTATGGAAGCTGTAATTATTGCCAAATATTGAAATAATTGCCAATCCGTTTTAGTGCTCGATCATAATTTAATCACAATACTATTCATCATTTTTATTGTCTAACAATAAATAGTTAATAATGCGTAGACCCTAATGACGGCAGTTCTATTACTTTGAAAGTTTTTCAGTTATCAATTGCATTTACTTATGTAGGCATGCTCCATTATTGTCTTTTATAAAGATATTTTTAAATCAAAACACAATTATCACAATAAGTAATTGACAGTCAACACCAAAGTGGAAACGTGCACCGGTAATGATTCGGCAGTAGAAGCAGGGAATATACATACATACTAGTGTTGGGCTACTAGCAGACAATTACCGATTTCTTAATATTTCTGAATCTCACAATTTTATTCAGACTTTAATGAAATACTCTACAGGTGAATAAAATCTGAATGGTGGTATAATTTTTTAAATTCACGTAATTACATCATTAAATAAGATTCCGCCAGAACAACATGGCCTATTCTAGCAGATCGCTAGAGACTAATGAGATTTTGTCATTTAATACAATGTGAAAATGAGATCAATATTAATTCTTGTGCCATCAAAAATTACAAAGATATTATTATTGCATATTTGATAAATATGAAAATGAAGCCAGTTATTACATTATTAATCTAGGAATTATATAGTTTATAATAATGTAATAATCACTCTATTTCTACATTTTAATATTAGTTTACAATAATTTTAAAAGCTACTGAGTTATTGATATAAAAATCGCTTAAGCATAAACCTAAAAAATTAATTTCTGTATGGATTCCGGAGTTATTTTGATTAGTAATTTCCGGCGATTGACATCACTAGAACCTTACAATGCTTTTGGCACGATGGCGGACACGGCGTGACGCGAATACCGCCATAATTGTAACCTATAAAGCTTGCACAACAGTGCATAAAGGCAAGTATGGAGTCGCATACATTATGTCAACGTGAGGCAACCGGGATTGCAACGTGGGAACTCGCGTTAGGATATAAAATTTCCATAATATTTGTATCTCGACGTTACAAAATCACACTGTTTCGAGTTTATTACGATTAAAATTCAGTTATTGTGCGTATTGTCGACAGATTTTATATATTACGGAGCGGCCGTGTAGCTTCCTACCTTTCATCGGTAATAGTAAATATAGTTATAGTTTCCACGAACTTAAAGACATCCACCACTGACAATAAGTATTTCAAAACACTTTAAACGACGGGCTAATAAATATTTAAGTAAATACGTTAAAGTCGGGAATATTTTTATTTATTAATATTATATGTAATACATGCTTTAGCAATCAACAATAAAGTCAGATGTTGACCAAAAGACAGTATAAGTGTTTTTCATATTTATTTCTACTAAAGACAGTAATTATGTTAATAAAACTCAATCTTCTTCGAAAGATTTCAAGAAAAAATAATGTTATTATTAATATTTTTTATATATTAAGTAAATATCAAAGACTTTTGTTTTGAGATTTTGAAGATCTTTTCGATATAGATCATATAATAAACAAGAATCTATGATAGCAACAGAAATGAAGTACATCGCATTACTTCATGATTTATTTGTACTAAGGTTCTCATTGCGAAATGGTATGTTGTAAGTTAATCTGCGGGTAACACATAATTTCACTTTACAGAAGTTTAAATGATTAATGGACTGCTACCGAGTTTTCTAGTCGCTGATTACTATTAGCCGCCTCGTAGTTGTATAATTATTGTCGATAAAAGCTTGCCCGTTGTAATCAACGATATTTACAAGTAGTTTTATTGATAGACAATTTTAATTAGCATATAGATAGTCACCTGTTTAATTCTGTGATCCGTTTCGAAATATATACACAAAGTTTGCTTTTTAATAGTATATTATTATCAGATATTTACTGGTGGTCTCTGTTGCTAGTGCAGCGTCTATTTCAGTGATTAAACAAGTAGAGATTTGAGGACGTTGTAGCTAGTGATATTATTGGGGTAACGAAACAATGTGATACAGCGTTTATCATCTTCATTACTTTAAAAAATCTATGTGCGACCGTGTCATTTATCATATGGTAATATTACATGTAACATCGCTTAGTCTTTTTTTTTTACGTATGTATAGGTTAATGCTTGACCACGATCCCACCTGGTGTTAAGTGAAGATGTGGTCGATGA
>DWLS01002270.1:0-18578 GCA_018246255.1 Pachliopta kotzebuea
GTCACGTGTGCTCTCGGCGGAATACGGAAACAGTAGCGAGCGCAAGCGTTTTGAACGCGTTGTATTAGTGTTTGTGTGCGGACCAGCAGACACTCGCCGTACACCGTATCCGCGTAGTTAAGCTTCGAAATTATTATTGATTCACAGAGGCGAGTGCGCAGCTTTGTGATTAAATAGTCCCTAACTCTAAAAAGAAGCTAAGTTTAGAGCTCTTACTCTCCCCGGTATCCATAGTGCTGTACGACAAAGACGAGACCACTTTGTACTTGTCGTTCGCCCCGGGCAACTTAATTTAAAATCCCCGCTCCACAAAGCTAGCGAACCCTCTTAGTCGGCTCTTATAACAGACAGGCCTTCACCATCAATCGATATACCATAATATTTTTTTTTTATTATTTAAGGATCAATACTTGACCACGATCCCACTTGGTGTAAAGTAGTGATGTGGTCTATGACGGTAAAGCGCATTGACCTAATAAGTGCCTATTCACTCTTTTCTTGAAGACAATAAGATATAGAATAAAGATATACGTCCACTGCTGGACATAGGCAGGCAGGGATTATCTCAATCCTATTCTTCATAGTCTGAAACTTCAGGGCTTGCAGAAGTACTCAACTAGACGGTTTCCGGCAACAGAGATTTAGCACCAGTAAATGTTTTTTATATGTGTTTCTGTCGTTATTTGTTGTGCTTTTATTTAAACATTTTTATCTAGTCTTTTGTTGAGCTGGGTGCCTGTATTTCATTGTTAAATTATCTGGGATCAGAAATCCCAAACAGGTAAATACGGTAACTCTAAAAATTACCACTAATAGATTTAATAACAGGGAGGTTACTGGTGCAGGCTGTATTTCGTCCATTTTAGATAATAGTGTAGTAGTTTTTTTGAATCAGCCTAGATATTTAAAACAGATATAGTGAATCTGCAAACTCAACAATATATGCTGTGTTTTCGTTACTCTGACTGAGCACAGCATTTCCACTTTTTTGTGTTTTTTTATTATTATGTGATATTCAGATCAAGCTTTGGCTCATTTTCTATAGCTTTATTATACATATATTGATTTTAGATCATAGTGCAATATATCCTCTTCTATATCGTGTATGGGTTGTCTTTAGGATTCAGCTAGCTTCAATGCAAGATGACTTAAATTTATATTAGTTATGTTTATCTTATTTATTTATTGTAGAAGTGATGTAGCCAACATCGGCAATTTAAAATCAAGTAAAGTATGCAGTGTGCATATCAATTATGCATGTGTAATTTGATTAAATCCGATATTCTATTGTAATGACACGACAACGGAATGTACCTGGGTGCTCCATATGGGTCGAGCAACATTACCTCATTGTTACAATGTTATAAAATGGACGTGACTGCGATTTTTATGTTCATGCCTATACGAGTAAGGAAATAAATATATTTTTTAAACAAACATGGGTTTAGTTTTAATTAACATCAGCTTTCACCGCCTTTCAAACCAGAACACTACAAATGCGGTGATCCTGGTTGAGTGACCTATCTAGATAGTCTCCAGCAACAGAGACTGTTGCAGGAAATCTTTCACGCATCCTTTAATAATTGCGATCTGTAATAAATGCATTTTTTAAAGCGATACTAGCGATGAATCTGAAAGACTTTACTAGAAGTTGGTTTCCTGAGACTGTCTAAATAGGTACCATTGCGGGTAATGTTGCTGCCGACAAATATTACTGAGTTCTTTTTGAATGGTGTTGCATGCTAGTATAATTACTAGAGTAATTAAAATCAACACCTCATGTCTCAAAGCGACGAGCCCAATGTGGTTTTGTGTTTACTATCTTTACGAGAGTCATGTTGTTAGAGGCAGGCGTATCAAATAAAAATAAAAAGATTTAGTTACTTAAAATAAACAATTGTACCGTGTTAGCTATGGTCCACAGACACAAAATAAATTATTTCATTGCCGGAACATCTGCAGCTGTAAACGCATTCCTCACGCTCAGTTTATGCATTCCCACCGACAGATGCTGCTATAGATTCAATGAGCTATCTCACAGTTATTGAATTACGAGGAATAAAAGCAAAGCCGTTGCTTATTCCCATACCTAAAAGATACACCACCACCATTAAAACATGGTTTTCATCGTTATATTTATAGTTCAATATACTTTTGATATTACATAAATAATTTGTTAATTATTGAATCCAAAAGCTATGTCTTCAAATAAAATTAAATAATGCTAAAATAAATAAAGCTAAAATTCAGAATAAACGTTCAATGACAAATTAAAACACGTTAGCCCGGTACTAAATTATTAACCAAAAAGACAGTTTCCATAAATTTTTTCATTTTATTTATTTTCTTACATATACAGTTTTTACAGTTACAGATAATGTCTTAAAATCTTAGCAGATTTATCAAAACATTACTTTTTATTTAATTTAATTAATTTAACAATTAAATTTTTATAAATTTTGCCATTTATTTCCAGTTTAAAGAAACCACTATAATATAAAATAGTTGTATTGTCTACTACAATAGAATAAATTAAAATAGCTTTGTTTTGTTTAAAATATTTTGTTAGTGTAAATATTTTTTTAAATAGTGTTAAAGTAACGTCTGTTTGTTTGTGAAAAAAGTTTTCGGTTATGTTTAGTTAATTTTTTTAAAGTCAATGTTGCCGTTTGTTTGTAATTTAATTGTGTTCTTTACAAACATTGTTAGATCCCTTAGTTAAGAAACAATAAAAGCGAAATAATGTACGTGGTAAAACACAATGTCATTGTCATCGCTCGTTAATTGTTGACCTTGCAACTTGTATGTTGTAAATAGGTATTTGTTAATTAAAATGACTTTGTAATACATTTATCACAATAATTATTTTACAAGAAGTAATTTTCCAACTTTAGTATAAAGTCTTACGAACAATTGGCACTACAATGTCTACCTTCATACTTTTGTAAACAGAGCGATTTTTTAAATCTTAGAGATATAATAATTTAGTAATATAAATTAACAATATTTTATTATTTATTTTCATGAGTTATCTCATACTGACTAATAAGTTTCTGAGTAACAAAGGTCGTCACAGACGCAGGTATGATGTCACCCCTACGCCCGTGCTCACTTACAACTTCATACGATATTTTTGAATGGTAAACATGACTAAACGCCTCTCCTCCCCCCTACCTCCACCACCAGCATCAACAAAGAACTTTCATCACTACGTTTTGCTTACATAAAGTGTAATTTGTTAAAACAATATATGTAAATACAAATACACAGGTAATAAATAAATTGATCATAATTTAAAACTTAATAAATGCACTTACATATAATGTATTCGTTTTTTTAAAGATATCAAAAAAAAAGTAAATTTTAAATTAATTGTAACCATTCTTTATTTATGACGGATCGTTTTATGAATCCACAGTAGCACGTTTGCATTTACCCGTCTATTCCCTTGAACACTTAATAGTTGAAAATGTTTTACAGTAATTTCAGTTCCGTTGGCACTGTTACTAAACCAATTTAAAGTCGAAATGCCCTAAAACAATTAGTAAACAGTTATTGATTTAAAATCAAACAAACTATTGCCCCTACGTACAAAGCGAACAACCAATGTTAATAAAAAGTTTATTTACAATTACATATATTTTTTAATAATTTAATAAGCACGAAGTTATTACTGTGTGCATAAACATACTGTATATTACGCACAAAATACTACTATTATATTTGCGAATTTTTTTTTTAACGTACACTTAATTATTATGTATAACATAAAAAGTAGAGTAAGCATGTCAATTTTTATTATTGCATATATGGCTATATTTTTATTACCAATTTGAAAATACATTTAAAATAACGGCAAATAATGATTGAACGGAAACAAAATTCTACAGGCGAGCTAAATGAATACATTAATTACAATAATTGTAGAATAATTAAATATTTCAATCACGATAACAGCTATAAAAAGTGCTGCTTAACGCGTAATTTAAATAAATGAAGCGATGTACATTCACGTATTGGCAGAGGAAGTAATTCCAAAGTTTTTTTGGCTTCATATTGCTTTTACGCTCATACGTGCGTTAATTTCATTTATTGCAATAATGTATTCACTAGTAAAAATGGCAAAGGTATAATGACTCTTCGCCATAATATATTCGTAATAAGCTAAGTTTATGTATTTACAATACCCAATAGCTGTAGAAAGCGAGAATGACGATTGTATGACTTAACCTACTTAACCTCGAAACCTCAAGCAATAACAGCGATAATGACATTGAAAATGAACTTGCATGAGTTTATTTGTAAAGCGCGTATCACCATTTATAGGCATACAAACAGCAAGTACACATACAAACACCCGGCAAGGTGAACCAGATATTTAGAATTTATTAAGAATTCTGAATCAATTAAAACATTGATTCTTCATTTCCTTGATTAATAACATATTGATAAACTATTTTATTTCTATTACCAAAAATCGAATAAAGATAAACAAAAGAGATGAAATCATGACATTAATTCCTGCAAATGATATAAAATTATTAATACACAATTTTTTTCGTTGACGCGACGTAATTATCAAGACCTCATACTAAGTGATACGCTTGCCTATAACAATGCCGCTGGTTAAGATGGTATTTACAGCACCCTATTGCAGTCATCGTCTTTAGAAATGTGTTAAATCTCGTTTTTTATACCAATAATAATATGATACCAATTATAAATCTGATGATAAGCAGTTGCCGTAACTTATTGACACCTGCAATTCCCAGTAATTTCGACTGCAATAGGAACTTCGGTGGTACCTAGACGTGGACCTAGACGGTCACAGTCAATCCTTTTGAGTCATATTTCTTACTAAGATTAGTTATGGCTATCTGGACTACATTAAAAGAAACTTTAGGTTCATGCAGAAGGTCGAGCGAATGAAATGTAACAAAATAATGGTGATGACATCATTACAATTTCTGGCGTGTAATCCAATAGGAGAAATGAGTAATGAGTCACGAGTGCAATGGATTGGTGCTGCATGTTGTTCAGTGTATGCGTAGGTTTAACTTAGTAAAAGTTCCAAATTAGTCCCTTTATTTATGACAATGTGCTACATGCACGATCCTCAAACCGTATGCATTTAAATAATACAATATATTAATGAAACGTGTATTCAACGTTAGTCTTTTGAAAAGATATATAAATCTGTTTCACTATATCCATGTCGAAGAATATTCTGAAGAATATTATATACGTCCATTTCCCTATATGACAATGCTCTTACTTTATTTATAGATCAACTTATTATCCAGAAAGAATCCGCTCTATCATTCATTAACTATTGTAATTACGGACTTTTTATTTGGGTGATAATCTTAAACTCGTTTCATTAAGAAGCGACGATTTTCGTTAATTTCCTACCTACTTTATAAACTACGTATAAATGTTTATCTCAATATTTAGTTAACTCTCCACGGTCATTGCCTTTTCTAGTTGTTCAACTTTAACTATTAAAAACGTATAAATCAGGATCCTCGTAACTCTTTAATTAAAACTTAAGTATTTAGATGAACGCTAAAACAACTCACATGTGTTAATTAACAAACGTACAACTTAAAAAAGGTTAGTGTTCATTAACCCAGTTTCTACGTTTTACCATCGCATTAGCAACCGCGGTGAAAACCCGAATGACCCGCCAAGTCCCCTTAATGGTAACAATGCTGTACGGTAAAGGTACATCATTTACCTGCATCGGTATGTAGAAAGTTCGGGAAATCGTACGGTAGTCGATGTCCTATTACCACTTCGCTTACATACCACTGATAGTACCGCACCATGTCATACCATGTAAGGTGAGCATAAAACGTGAACCCGTTCTCATGTATCTTAAGATTAAAAGAAAAAAACATGGACCATAACTGTTATTTGACCCATACCGTTACAGTCGTTCCTTTGTTTAGAAAAAAAGGTACCATTATGAAATTTAGACCACGTCTTTACTCCTTTATTACATTATTTGTGTCCCTATGTCTATTAAACCTTTATAGCTATTTAAATGCTATATATTTTAAAACGGTATATGTTGGTTGGTATTATAAAATGTGAAATTTATTAGAAATAACTTAATGAAAATGTCCATACAATTAAACTTTAAGTTTGCATCCTTACAATAAAAGAAATTTCATGTCTTCTTTATTTTTTTGTTATTGTTCTTATTCTATAACTTTATACAACAAATTCTTATTCTTAATGAGAACTATCTAAATTTATTTTGTGCTTTAGTTATAATAATTTCAACGTTATTTTTTAAATTCTTCATTAATTTTGTCATTGTGATGTAATTAACGTTGTGAGTTTTTGCCTACATTGTAAAAAAAGAAGGTTTCTTGTTAGAGTCCAATGTGTCAATTTATACAACTATTTTTACTATATACCTCATATCTTTGATTTTTGTTCTTACTGTAAAAGTGCAAGACCAAAGGTAATGAGGCCAAACGTTACGCCGATAAATTAAAAAACCTCTATCTATATTTCATCTTTAACGTGATATTATAAAAAATTGTGGCATTTATTTAAAAAATGGTTATAAAAAAGTAGTACTAAAGATCGAGCGACGAGCTGTTTCCAACCGTTAATATTTTATGTAATTCAAACAATATTACGTTTATCTAAATTATACAGTTAATTAAAAGTAGTGTTAACTTTTATTGTAAAACAGACAAGAGCAAAAATTAAATGGATTTTTTACTTAATTTATAGGGAATCACATCTTATTTGATAGCTTCATCAATATTCAGCAACAGTTTTATGGTCGCAGTATTTATAAAAATATCTGTCAGCTGTCACTATGCGGAGTTCAGCATCGTTGATAAACACGTGTCGTTTTTGTAGCAAAAATACACACTGGGATCATATAGTTTATCTTTTGAATATAATGAGACTATAGTGTGAATGTTTCTAGAAGTAAAAGAAAAACAATGTCTTTTGTTCTAATTGGTTAATAGTTTACAGTTAGCGTGGCGTGGGTTGATAATCTCTCCCACATAGCCGACGATGTTAAAATTTCGACCCAATATCAATCACTTCCATTACCACAGTATTACTTACATTTTTGTAACTTAAACGAACGAATTCGATTTATTTCTTATACCAACGCTGATAACAAAGAAAATAATTGTTATTTGTATACTAAACTTTTAATGCGTTGACGTAAAACGGTAAAGAAAGAGGCGCGTAACAGTTTCACATATAGATAACAGTACCAATAAAACCTTTTTACACGTTAAAATCTCTACATTTAAAATGTAATAAAACAATCTTACAATATAAGAAAAATCATAATTATTTATTGTAATCATATAAAAGAGATTAGTATTTTAATAAAGTACTATACGATGGATGTGTTTTCAGAATAAACGAAAATAACTCGCGTCTCATGCGGTCATAGTGTCCAAGGTAAGGACGCAACCTACATTATACACAAACAGCACCAAGGTCTATCGTACAGATAATCCAAAAACTATAAATAAATAACACAGCATATTAATTATATTTATAATAAAAACTTTTACCTTTTTACATAGATGAAATCACTATAAATTGTCTATGCTCAATTTTAAACACAAATTGCTAGCACGGAAGATATTATAAATTAATGGCGCGTAATATGGGAGTATCACAAGCTTGAGAAATAAGAGCGCAGTCAACAACACGTCACACCCGAACGCCGGTGATAGTCAGTCTGATGATGTAGTGAGGACGCGGACGCCCGCGATACATTTGCGCGGCTGTTACGCGATGTAACGTCATTTGATTCATAGTACATTAATTTCAGTTACATTTAACAATTTTTTTAGTCTTTAGACTGTATTATTTGTTGTTATTGTCAAGAATTGTATGCAGATCAAGAACACGTTTTTTATTTTAGTTAGAGCTTATAAATATTCTTACTGGCGGTAGAACTCTAATGCATATTTCTAAACACGGACAATAATGTGAAGATATTACTATTACGGTTTGAAGAACGCTGTAGCTTTTGCAATTACCGGACGAGGTAATATCCTGTGTCTCAAAGTGATAAGCAAAGTATGGTGCTGTATATATCATCCTAACTAGTGTCACATGGCACTTACTATGAGGTGATTCATCGCTTAGTGGAACAAACAAAATCTTTGAAAGTATCGTAGGTGTGTCTCGAATAATCATATGGGAATTCTCTCTTAAAAAAATAGAGAAAATGCTATATGTGCTGTGTGCTATATGTCTTTATGTTCTCGTGACGGCACCTTTGTCTGAAAACCATTTCTACATTTCTCTTATTGAATTGCACTAAACAGTATGCACAGTTTTAGTAATATACATAATTTAAAAGAGATATGTGTACTTATGTATACTATTTAGGGGAGGCCTGTATCCAGCAGTGGACATTTATGTGCGTATCGTGTCATAATAATAAATTATTGTTTGACTTTTAATTGTGATATTTAAGCTGTCATCTATGTCTGTCAAATTATTAGTTTGTACAATGTAATAAAACAGGACCGCAATAAAAATTAAATAAAAAAACGACTTTTAAACATGATTGGTGAAATAAAATAACTTTGTAAATATGATAAATGTTATGTCTTACGTGGGTATGAGTTTGCAGGCGGAAGTGTGCATGTGGACGTTACTGGGGCTTTTGCGAACGATCTTCGACGCTACCCTCTTCAAAGTGAACGCTAATCTAAAACAGGTGGCCTTTCTGACTCGTGAAAATTAAGCGATGAAAGATTAAGAACCCGTAGCTCCTTCATAACCGGCTCCGCTTCTGTTTAAAATTACGTCGACATTGTTTGAAAAAGCACAAGCTTTTAAATAAATTAACATTAATTACGGTAATGTTAAAATGATGCTTTTGCTTTTGTCCTAGAGTTATAAAGTTTGTCCTTAGTTGTTAGATGGATCGTGACAAGACTTGTTATAATGGGGGCCTAAATTATCGTATTAGCCTATTATGTATATTTCCGAATATTGACTTTTCAAAAAATATGGTTACATTTGGTATGTGGGTTGAAAAGTATAGTAGGTTGATACGTCACGTTCGAGACATAATGACCTCTCTCACAGGGTGAGTGATAATAAAATTTAAATCTTTAAGTGATATGTATTGAAAATAATTTAAGTTTCTTAGGTTGTTGTGACATTGAAATTTTGAAATAAATATAAAAGAAATTGCATAACGTTTTAAAAAAAATGTATCATCAGGAATGAAACTAAAAGTATTATACTTGTAGTTATATTTACAATAGATTTGTTTGATTCGTATATGCAATGATAAATGACTTTCAGATTAATTATTTTCATTTTGGTTTGGTTTCGCCCATAACAACCAGGCTAAGAAACGTTGAATCTCATAAATTTCTTTTATTAAATCTAACGAAATGTAAGATGTCTAAAGCAGACTTACCATAGACAATAGTCTTGTTAATTGATATAATACATTATTGTAGACTAAGATTATACATATATTATATATTAAGCGTATTTAAAAATATGTTCTTAAGTTACATAAACTATATAATGTCTCATTGGTCGAATTTAATAGTCCCCAAAAAATGGGTTTATGAAAATTGATCGACTACAGATTGAGGGAATTCCAAATTTGACAATTCAAGCCAAAATTCAATGACGTGAAATGACATGTAGAGTTCTTGGAAATTTATTTAACTTTTCTGTTAAGGTCTGGAAGATGAAGATGCCTTTACAACTCTCTTTGCCAGTCCAACGTGTACTGAGGACTATGGTTTCCGGTGTCATGTTGGTGCAATGCTTCACACTCTACGTATACTTGGCGGTCTACATAGTGCTACTGTATCCAGTTTTTTTGGTTCGATTAACTATTAGAAGTATGATGTAGTAAGTTGGTTTCGACAGAAAAGTAGTGAAAAAAAAATTCACAATACGATTAGCAATGTTTGAGTATTATTTTAGGAGTTGTAATATTGATAGTTAATAATTACTTAGAAGACTGCGTTTATTTTTTTGATCGTCATATGTTTTAAAGATGTTTATGAGAGGAAAATAAAGGTATATTCATATGAATAACAAGGATAAAAAGCAATTGACGTGTCACTGACCGTTTTAATCAATGCCATGTGGTGTCACTTGTATATATGTATTATTCTTTAATTAATAATACAATTAATAAGACAAGACAATGTTGTTTTTATTTCGAAATATCAGAATATTTGACACCTAGTATGAAATCGACAGTTATTTTAATGAAATTACTATTGCAAAAACTCATACATGTTTTTTTGCTACTCCCTTTTGCAAAGTAAGTAAATTTTTTTGTCAACAAATTAATATAGGAGAAGTCAATATTACTATTGCTTCTTTTCGTCGAATTTTCCTTTTCATTTCCTTTATCATGTTTTTTGTTTATAGTTAACAATATATTTTCTTAATGTAGCCAAAGAAATTTCATTAAAGCTACCTTGAAAGACATTTTAAATATAAAAGCGTTACTTAAAGTATTTTAAATTTAAGGAGGAACGACCTACTTTAGTACTTCCTTGGCTGCTGGTTGCTGCGATCAGAAAACTGTTATGTGAACTTACAAGTTTGGCTCTTGGACTTGGAACTTGTGTATTATTAGGACCCGCTAAACCCCCATGCATCAGGTTCCTGATTACGAAAGTTTTCACAATCGCCGTAGGTTTATACATGTGGATCCTTGTATTGAAGTAAGAGTTTTATAACTTTTCCTTTTTTATAAATAAATTACTTAGTTTCTTCATTGTCTACCACATAGGTCAGGAATTCTATAGAAATTTGTTTCAATAATTCTCGGTGTAAACCCTTAACTTTTAGTGTTATTGGTCATTAAACTTATAGCAAAGGTTCGTCTATTGAAGAAAGGTCTTTGCAAAAATGTTTTACCTGTATTACTGCTGTATAATATGTAATAAATTTATGTTACTCTAATTTATTATTTATAATTACATTTTTAGTTATAGCCATGTAGATGAGTAGTGAGTGCCTTTATATAAATTATCTCAAAAATTATAGCTATTACCATGCTCTAAAGATGGCAGCAGCGTTTAAAACTTTCCCAGCTGTTGTGGCTCCCGTAGACCGCGACTTGGGTCTGGAATTAGCAGTACGAAGACGACGAACTAAATCACTGTTTGGTGAAGAACAATTACGACGCAAGATAATAGCGGGGCTGTGAGTTTGACATATTACGTAGAAAAATAGATTAGTCTCAGTGCCCTATATTTTTACTAAATAGTCGTTTCAAGTATTCAAAACTTGGGTCTTGGAAGTAATAAACTGTTTATCGCGATAGCTCACCTAAAGAAAATTAATTTTTCGGTAACAAAACATTTATCTAATTACTAATTATAGAATAACACATCTATCATATTAATCTGAAAATTTTACTAAAATTGTGTTTTACATTAGAATCTTTTTACTATATTAACTACTATAAAAATATTAAGAGAATTTCTATAAAAATAACATGTTTTTTGGATTGTTTTGTAAACAGATATGCTGAAAGGTCAATAATTGCCAAATCAACAACGCGAGTTAAATTTGACGAAATTCCTCACCCAGTACCTTCCAACAATAGTGTTGGGGCTACAAGTGACGCAGCAGATGTTTTACGGCAATCCTCAATTACTTCCAATAGAACAATATCAGACATTGTTACTTTTGAAGACTGTTTGTGTACGGAAGTGTCTGTACCACGTGACACAGATCGTATATTAGAACAATTTGTAACCATGTCGCTTAGAATTGCAACTTATTTGAAAACAGATGGAACAACTTCTACAAAATATTTTGATGCTTTTCCAGCACTTATACAAAATAATGAAATTACTCTTAATTGTAATGGTTTATCAACAGAACATACGGAACCTCCGCCTTTAGTTGGTAGTAGTAAAGGAAAGGTAGCTTCTTATTTAACAAATTATCCACAAATATTTATGAAGAAAACTTCAGATACTATACAACATTCGAAACCGGAGTTACATATAGTTTTAGATAAAGAAACTGGAAATGAATCTGTTAAAAATATAGATTACTATAATGATAAGTACATGGTTTTTCCAGAAACAAGTAATGTTCTTGAATTAAGAAACAAAAATAATAACGAAGCAAAACATATTTCTTCAGTAAATGAAAATATTTTAAAGGAAAATACAAATAATTCATCATGTGGAACTACATTAAAAAAAAAATCAAATATTAGTATTACCATGAGATCAGAGCCAGATCTAGATGAGAGTTTCGAATACGTTGTTCCTAAAGTAGAAAAGCAGATAACCAACAGTTCTTCTTCCGAAGAACAAAGTACAATATCTGAATTTAAAGATAATCAAGGCCAGTCTAGTAAATAAGCATGGCATTTAAAGCATAAATCCTAAATAGGTATCAACCTTTTTCATTGATTGATGTTGTTTAAAACAAAACAGTGGTTAATAATGTAATTAAAGATACATGAATAAAAAACACAGAAACACAGTGTGAATATTTTTTATTAACAAATGAAACAGCACTTCCTTTTACAAGTGAGATTGGCAAACAGTATTTTCTATAGCTTTCACAGGATCTAGATAAAGAACTCGGTAATTGTACTCATTAGGATCAATTAAGTTAAATTGATACATTGGTAGCCTATTTGAAATTATCCATACAACTTGCGGCGTTTCTTGGTCTATCCGTAAGTCATTAGGAAATACTAATATTTTATTGCTTTTAGCTGCTACACCTAAATTGTTATCAACATAGTCCGTAGATGTATTCCAACATCCTATACTGTCTCGAGATATTAAGCTGTAGAACATTATACCGCTACGGTCTATCGCTGCAGCAGATAATTGGCTGTCTAGTCCAATCCTTTCACCAACAAGCCTAAATTCATTCACTGCGTTTGTAATACGAGCAGGATCACGTATTATAGATGTTCTCACAACGAATTGTAAAGTACTGGACATAGAATGATAGTATAAAGGGCGATCACCGGATTCAATTTTACCTAAAGACATGCCAAATATTCCATCAGTGGTTTGATAATTCACTCCGTGCAGTGTATAATTGGATAGCAGAGGCTCGGGGAAAAAAGTGAAATGATCGAATCTCCAAAAGGCTTCGTCAGATTTTCTGAACACAATGAGTCCAAAGCGCCACGCATCAGCAATATATACATAATTATCGCTACAGGTTGGATCTCTCGAATCTACCAATATGTTGGTAATTAATGAATTCTGAAGTACAAATTTATCCGGAATTGGATATCTGCCGAGAACAGTATCTGTTTCTAAATCAATAGCGATTAATGTTGGAGGGCAAATCTGTTGTGCTATTTCAAAAGCTTCTATTATTCCTGAGTCCAGAACCCACATCACACCACAATGGTCCACACTCATGCGAAATACTGATGTCAATCCGGTACAGTTAGCTGAAATTTGAAATTAAGAATCAATTTCGTTAGGTATTTTGATTGTGATTTTATCAATAACTTTAACTTGAATGAATGAAGTTAATAGGATTTTTAGATTAAAGTTGTACCAAATTAAAGAATAAATGAACAATTTTGAACCTGCGTTGTGATAATCCCAGCTGGGAAAGGGTTTAAGTGGCGGAGACTCATTGGATGCGGTTACTGGTAAAGATGACAAAGTTGCAGGAGTCCCCTTTTTCCATCTGGGAGTACTAATAAAAACTCGATTTTTCCATCTTTCAATACCGAGGGGAATTACATTGGCTTGAATAAACTCTCTGAAATAACAAAAACTGATGAGTTTAAAGATTAACAAAGAAAAAAAAAATAACGCAGGCTATTTGAGAGGTATGACAAATTTAACTATCTGTTTGATTTTCAAAATATTTTATGGGGTCATCTATGTAACATATTCTTAAATTATTAGAAACCAATTAAAAAAATGTAGAATTTAAAAACTTCTTCGTTCATTTGTTAAAATTTATTTCTAGTGATGAAACAATATCTTAAAAGAGTGTAATAAAATCATTTTTATTTGCTATGGTTTGTATTGTACATAACAAAAGTATTTTTCTTTATAATATGATATTTACTTAAGAATCTAATAGCTTTAATTGAATTATAATAGAAAGTTTAATAACGTTTAGTTTCAGTTAAAATAATTTAAATTGTGTTCATATCGAACCTATCTGGAAAAATATATCCTAATATGTAAGTAGTAACTCACCCGTTTGCTATAGCTGCCAGTTTTTCTTGCTCACTAGGATATTCAAAATCAATCTGCTTCCATCTATATAATGTATTTAATGCTTCATTTTCCGAATAGTGTGTATATGCCGAGATAAGTGAAATATTTAATATAAGGCACAAAAGCCTCATTTTAAAATTCAACTATTTTTATTCACAACACAAACTGCGGTCGGCGAAACCTTTACAAAATAAGTAAGTTTTTCAGTAAATTGTTTGTTTTTATACGTTTTATCTAATAATTGATCTAAAAGATTATTTCAACTGTTATATAGTTTGATAACATCTGGATTTAATTTGATTTCTGTTGCTATCAATAAAATGATATAAAATAGTACTAGTTTTCCTGTTAAATACTTTTGTTCGAATCAAAACAACTATTATAAAAAAAGTATAAAAAGTTTGCAATCGAAGTTGTAACAATGCTCTAAAGGCGCCAAGGTCATGAAATAAATCAAGTTTTAGTCAAATTACATAAGTCCAATACTATGCAGTCATAAATAAGCCAAGTATTTTAGAGGCAACTTGTGTTTTAAATTTTCGTGAACAGTTAGTGAGTTCTGGTACTAATTTATAATTAGTAGAAGTTGTAATGCTGATATCGCGTTTATTTAATTAAGATCCTCCGGAATTCACTGCAGCTCGTTTCTTTTGTCAGTAAAATAATTAGTACAAAGGTTACTGTATTCCGGTTTGAAAGACCAAGAAAGTAATAATATTATTTGAATCTTGACGATGAGCATTATGTGGTGCAGTATACATTATCCTAATTAGAACATATTGTTAAAAGGCAGGAGTACCATTTACAAATGTAATGCCTGCTGTTGTTGTAGCTTTGTCAATAAAAAAACTTTTAAATAATAAAGTGGAAAAAATTATTATAGAAAAATCTTTTGTTATCTGCATTTATTTGAGAAAGATAATAGTGTTGAATAGATATAACGAAACAATTTCTTTGAATAATTACCGAATGACTTAACATAAATAAAGATTATTAAAATCATGACGAATTCCTGTAGGATGTGCGTTTAACAACCATTTTGTTTATTGTATAATAAAGATAATAAAATAAATCGAATAATTAGTTCTTGTAATTGCTCTAAATAACTAAACATTATACCATAGTTACGTCGAATTAACAGGATAAAGTTTTTTATATGATAAATAATCACTCTTTGTTTGAAGAGATGAATAAATTTATGGTCAAGGTTTTTAAATAGACTTTTAAATAATTGCAATAAAGATTAAATTTCAAGTAATTAAATAGAAATTAAACTTGTTTGTTTTTGCGAAAGTGATTTATTTATATTTTAAAAAGTTCTTTAAAAGATGTGTTTACATAATATATGATTATACTCAATATCAGTTCCTATTATTATGATAGACGTAATGAATCCAAACCTTATTGTAAGAATTTTATATAAAACAAGTTATTAACTATAAAAAAGATGTGGTTTAAAAGATTTAACATTGTATTTAAAGTTCGCTTTACATGTTGATTACAATCTTTATTCGTTTTTAAAAATGTACATTAAAACGAAGTGAGGTACGGTCTTTATACATTAATATTAGAAATAAATATTTCACATGGATACTGTTATTTTTAACTTTCTCATACGTTTAGTATGGGGGTTGACAAACCGTATTTTCTATAGACTTTACAGTGTCTAGGTAAAGTACACGGTAGTTGTATTCATTTGGATTTAACAAATTAAATTGATACATCGGTAATCTGTTTGTTATTATCCACACATACTGTTGTACTTCATGGTCTATGCGTAAATCATTCGGAAATACTAAAATTGTGTCGCTCATAGCCACAATATCCAAATTTTGATTTTCATATTTAGTATATGTATTCCAACATCCAATACTGTCTTGAGATATTAAGTTAAAGAACATAACACCATTACGATCGATCGCTGCTGCAGATACTTGCGTACCAGCACCGCGACGGATACCAAGAAGTTTAAACTCGTCCACTGCATTGTTCACACGGCTAGGGTCTCGTACCACAGATGTACTCACAAAGAACTCTAATGAACTGGACATAGCATGGTAATACAATACACGGTCTCCTTGATATGTTTTACCCAAAGACATGCCAAATAATCCGTCGCTCCACTGATAATTTAATCCGTGTAATGTGTAATTTGAAAACAAAGGTTCAGGATAGAATGTATAGTGGCTAAATCTCCAAAAAGCTGCGTCTGAACTCCTAAAGACAATGAGGCCAAATCTCCAGGCGTCTGCGATGTATACATGAAGATCTCTACAGTCGGCGTTCCTGGAATCTACTACTATGTTCGTAATAAGTGAATTTTGAAGAACGAATTCATCTGGAATTGGATATCTGCCGAGAACGGTATCTGTATCCAAATCAATGGCATAAAGTGTTGGAGGGCAGAGCTGCCGTGGGGTCTCGAACGCCTCTACTTGTCCCGAGTCCAGTACCCACATCACTCCGCAATGGTCGACACTCATTCGAAATACTGAAGTAAAACCGGTACAGTTACCTGCAAAGTTGATAGAAAATAAAACTATTACAGCAAGTGGAGTAAAGTGACAAGTTATTTCAATAAGATTATAGATTAGGCGCAAAACAGCGTAGTTTGCGTGATCGAATAGTGAAAGTGTTCCAGATTATATTTATACTATAAACAACGATCTATAATATTATTTATGATGTACAGACAACATAAATTTGCCAACTATTTGAAGTACAAAACTAAACATCTAATTACCTGCATTGTGCCATTCCCAGCTGGGGTATGGTTTAAGTGGCGGTGACTCCTGCATCGCTGCTATAGGCAAGGACGACAAAGTTACCGGAGTACCCTTTTTCCATCTGGGGGTGCTGATAAAAATTCGGTGCTTCCATCTTTCAATACCGAGAGGTATGACATTACTTTGATTAAACTCACTGAAAGATATCCGATAGAAAAATTAATAAAAAAGAAATTTATTAGAAAAGGGTTAAGAATTTTTTAGTGTAATTATACCCATTTGCAATTGCTGCAACTTTTTGTTGCATACTAGGGTATTCGAAGTCGATTTGTTTCCATCTATATAAAGTGTTCAAGGGTTCTTGTCGTGTATAACCTCCATAGGCGGCGACGAGTGCGATGTTCAGTACTAAGCACAGATATTTCATCTAGAAAATAAATAATTTATTTTAACCTCCAAAATATGATGATTACTATCAATTATTCATTCATTACTTAAAAAATATCTAAAATTTTGGTCTCGCCGAATTTCTTTACTTTAATATTTTTGCATTTTACGAGTAATTGTTCTTTTATAGCCTAATTGTTATGAGCTACTATATTAATTTCAGTTGAAAATCTTACGCGAATTTGTACAAAAAAATATTAGGTTTCAACTATTTCCATAGATAATACGAATATTAATTAAATAAAAATTATTTGCGCGAACGCGCAGTTCATTGTAACTGTGAATCACGCAATGATTAAATCCATTTTTGAGTGATTATTCGGTAATGCATACAAACAAAAGAGAATTTCACGCGAATTAAACAATAGTACACACTCAAAACAACTAACAATGCAGTAATTACCAATTAACTCCATTAATCAATTCAGGGTGTTGTTTAACGTTCACCTGAAACAGTTCTTTGTTCGTAGAACCTACTATCAAGATAAGTGTGTTAGATGTAAATATACATCGATAAAAATATGTATTGTGTATACATGACGTGAATAATCGTCTCGTAAAACAAAAAAGAAAATTTATTTTCTAATTCCGATTATCATTGCTTATGATTTCGTCTTGTAAACTTGAAATATATTCTCAAATGAATAGAGGTTACTATTCGCATATTGATGCATATAAATGAACAAAACGCGAACTCTTCTGTTAAAAATAGTTTAATTATATATCCAGAAATAGGAAAAGGCGTACAAAATTATAATAAATTTCTAAATTTGAAAAATAACATGTAAGGGCGGTATCTTAAATTATAAATTGGAGACAAAATTTAACATTTTAAACCCTTTCAACCCATACATATCCGAAATTACGCAATGAATATTTTGGGTTAGTAATTTACTAATACTAATTCATTTTACTAGTGTTGGTATCGTATAATTTTATACAAGTACATTAAAAACTATTTCGCTTTTAAATTATTTAAAAAAACCGACAAGTGGATCGAAATCACAACCTCGTTGAAGTCATAATAAGGCAAAAGTGACATTTATTTTAAACTGAGGATTTTTTGAATTATGTAAATTTTATTCTTAAAAACTTTGTTTTTAAATACAAATACAAATATACTTTATTGTGCACTATCACAGAGTTACAAAAAAAGAAAGTACATAAGGATTTT
>DWLS01002271.1:0-18578 GCA_018246255.1 Pachliopta kotzebuea
CCCCCCCCCCCCCCCCCCCCCCCCCCCCCCCCCCCCCCCCCCCCCCCCCCCCCCCCCCCCCCCCCCCCCCCGCGGGTGGTTATTTCGGGCGACCTAAATATCTGCAACGGCCGTCTCCCTCTCTTCAGCACGATCCACTTGTTCACAGCCGACCACAATTGCCATTATAAACGATCCTTCACTTTCGTAAAACTGCCATATGCCGGTGGGTTCGTGCACGAATTTTTTTGTTGTATTTCGAAATGCTTATAATTATTCATGCGGCGTTTACGGCGGGGGCCTGTGACGGAGTTTTCAGTTGGCAACATTTCAAAGCTAAATGTGAGACGAATGCAGCGCACGCGCATCGAAGGCCGCGGCCGGCGGGATACATCCGTCGCGTCCTTTCAACGCGCGACTGGAATCCTTTAGTGATGTGTGGAAAAAAAAAGGATAGTTAATTGACTAGAAACATGAGGGATCTCGTGTACCGACGAATTAGCTTTTTTCCCAAATCACGCTCCCTGGCCGGGGGCGTGAGTGAACAAGTAATTTTTGGGGTGTGTTCTGTCACTGTTTTCAAGCTTCCGACTAATACAACATACGGATAGCATGAGAAATCTAATGTCATTCTTAAGATATAAAAAAGAAATATCGTCTAAAGTTCATCTGATGGTAAGTGATAAGCTTGCCTAAACCATGATGCCACTTAAATTTGCACACAACACCACCTTCCGCTTTTTGCCTTGAGTCTCATTACCTTAATAATTTCACTAACATATATTCCTTCAAACTAGAACACAGTAATGTTAACCTTACTAGTAGAAAGGTAGAAATAGGAGCTGCGGTGGTACTTTCCTAAACGGTCTCCGATAACAAAGACCTATCACTAGTAATAAAGTTGGAGAACCATCCAGCACGCGTTTAACTAACGCTCCTTGACTTTCTCCTTGCAAAAGAAGGTCTCGAGTCCTCGCTGTGGCTCCATAATGTTACCTGTTTAAATTTTCAAAATGTAGTACTATATTATATTTTTCATAGTAATTACCTTATTAAATAGAAATACCTCACTGTTCCTGTCAATGCAATCAACGTACTGGTTTTTATATATGCTGTGAAATGTGGTCTACCCAAATCACCTTTTAATACGTGAAGTTATTTTATTTAGTATTACGGGGATGTTGATAATTAGAACCAGTGCTTTTTATATCGCCTTCAGAGATAAATTGAGATCTAATGACGGATCGAGCAACTTGCAGTACTCATTTCTCAAGACTTTAGTATTTCCTTCTTTTTACCGATCTCTCTTCGTGTTTTGGGTAAGGTTCGTGTTCTTTGTTATTGTACTCTATTTTTCTTTAGTCATTATTCTCGGTATTTCCTTTATGGTGAAGTTCTAAAGAATTGTATGAAATGTTTAGTATTGTGGGTACGATAACCTCTGGCGGTGAGGAAAATTGTGGGCGGATAAAAATGTAAGTATAATTGCGCAGACAGACGGTGCCCACGCAATACCGTTACCAGACAGAGCTTTTCCAAGCTCACAATTGCATCACAGCTTACAAGGGTATATTTTAATACATTACCCGGTGATATGAAGTGTGCCATTTGTAGAAATAAACAAGTTTAAACTTGATCTGGCGTGTGCCCGAGCTGCGAGCTTAGCTTGTATGTGTGATTGTGAAGAGTGGGCCTGGTGGGGAGTGTTGGTTTGGAAAAAAAAAACAGGCACTGATTTGTGAGGCGTAGGCGGCGGGCTCCCCGCAACGAAACAGGTTGGTGCCTCGGTGCCCTAGCGCGATGCGATGTTTTATTTTATTTATAATCCAGGGCTGCTATATTACCGAGTGACCGGAGGCACCAAACTGTCACTTCGAATTATTAAACGATTCATAATTGAGTAAGTAACTAACATTAAGAGGGCATGCGATACATTGCCTATATAAAATAATTTATTTGACCAACGAAAATTTTGTTAAGGTAACTTTTACCTGATTTATATCTATGTTGTTTTGCTTTAGTAATACAGGAAACTGTGATTACGAAAATGGTTGTACCGCGGGGGAATGCAAGCGGCCCCGCATTGTAATTACGAACCAGTTCCGAAACATCTGGGTCAAGTGAAAGGCGATTCGGTGTCAAAATGAGCGACCGGTGCGAGCACAGCACAGCAGTCAGACGGCGAAGCCTCCATTCATAGAGAGATGACTGTTTGTCTACTGGCACGGATTTCATCGCCGTGAAACTGACAATAATACACAAAGAAACAGGTGATTACCGGTAACATCAAACTTCAGCGAGCTTCAGAACTGAATATGATCAATGGATGTAGACTTTAAAGATATTGTCTACATTACTTCTTTGTGATTTCTTCTTTATATAAAAGGAAGTTCAATTTGATTATTGAAAAAGCGATTACCAAAATACATTTTTTTTTAATCAAATCGTAACGCAACAACCCTGCCGAAGTCTAGTGCAACTGGACGATGAAGATAAAAAGAGAAACTGAAACCTTCACCCCTCCTCCCTCCCGCAGCCTCCCGCGACCGCGCAGACTGCCGGCTACTGGTTTTTAGCCGGAGCCTAAACAAATAAGTGACAAGGCACCGGGAAGCGGACACTGTATCCCCTTTTAACATTTGTTTAATATTATCTGATATAGTTTATTTGTACTGCGGTTAACTTAAACCCTACCGCGCTTGACGGTTACCTACGTTTGCTTTAGTTCTCAGTCGTTTATTAATACACAAATTGGGGGCAGTAAGGTCCTAAAGGCTGATGAGTGAAGACTATAGTAGCTGCATATTAATTAAATATTGCAAGTTGGTAGCAGAGAAGGTTATAGAGAAAAATAACAGTAAGCGGCAAACTTAAAACGAAAGGCGATGCACAAAGGAGGAAAAGATGAATGTGAGAAACATTGAAAGAAAAATAGAAAGCATGAAAGTGAGACAAGTAGGGAAAGGAAATAGAGAGTATAGAGAAAGAAAGTACGGTAAAGAAAGTAAACAGACTCATACGCACAATACGAAGGGGAAAATGTATAGACAAAAAGTCTTAAAGGCAGCCGCGTACTGGTAAACGTAGAGCTGGGAGGCAAATCCAGGTTGATCAACGATCTGGTTAAGGTCGCGGGAATCCGTTGGATGCAGGGAGTACAGATCTTTGCAGGCCTACATAGGCGTTTATCGGCTGATGATAACTGCGATGGCACTTCCGTATTTACTTTAAGAGTTCAATACTACCTTAACCTTAGCTGCATCTCCCAAGTGAAATCAAGGCACCGAGCGCAATGTGGTGTTGTGTATACCATTTAACCAGTGCCGCGTTGTTATGTGCAAACATATCATTTACTACCAGGCGAACGTCTTGCTCCTTTCAAAGTCTCGAAAAATAAAAAAAATACAAATTTCAATTTAGTATTTAATAATTTAGATGATGATTCACATGAAGGGCAGCAGAATGTTGGATCAGTGCAATTCTGATCGGTGGGAAGATTTTTTGGGAGTCCTACATCCAAGAGTGAACGTCGATCGACCGATGACGATGACGATGAATCAGACGATAGTAATACTGATTTAACGGTTACGACACAAATATTCGTCATGACGAAATAGATGTATGTTATGACGAATATATCAGTCATGAGTAATGATATAATTATTGCTGTTTAGACATGTTTCTGCAGATATCTTTACTACTTAGAAACATGCTATAGTTAACTTTGTATTGATTTATTATTATGTTTTGCTTTTCTTGCTAGTTTGCTATTTGTTTATATTTTATCTCTCCTATCCTGGGCTGCCTGGTTGAGACCGCTTATAGCGATAAAGACTTGCCCACATTTCGATTATAACTTAAGTTAATTACTGTACCATATTGTGAGTAATAAAGCATTTAACTATCTGGTTATTTTATGCAATGGTATAGGGTCAGTGTTTCTCAAGTTGACATTTTTATCATTAAGAAAGCCAAAAATAGCTAATGCATTGATAAAGTCAAAAGCTCCGTGGGGGTAAAGATAAAATTTGTACTCAAAAGTGGGACGGGGAACTGAAAAGGTTGGTAAACAGTGGTGTAGGAGATGGCAGTTAATAAAATATTCGCTGCACAATTATGTGTCCGTTTTGATGAGCGGTGACCATTCGCCGTACAATGGGCCCGCGCGCAGGAAGTGGCGTCGCGTTCGCCTCATTATAGACTACTGAGTCACGGGACAACAAGTTTATTTATTAACCTATTTACTCCCGTTGTTGAACAAACACGTTGTTGTTGTTGTTTGACTTTCGCTATCCGCGCTGTGCCACTTTCATTGCAGTGATTTATGTTATGTTAGGTTTTTGCTTATTTTGTTCGATTCACTTTCAGGTTTCGTTTAACGTTTGTTGTTGGTTTTTGTTATAATCATTTGTTTATTACTTTAGTTTAATACAATTTTTGAATTAGTCCTAATTCGTTTTATCAATTATATTAAGATTTTGATTTCGCTGTCAGCCCTAGGTCTTAAACCGGACGGTTAATTAAGACTGTCTAGATCCGCGCCTGCCCCAGCGCCACTCCGCAATTATTCAGATTTTTATCTTCTGAACAGGATGTTCTGAATTGGTAGTTTGGCTAAGTTTGGTTACAAAATTATAGGGCAGATATAATTTTGGATATTTTTATAAGAGCCATGAAAGAAATCTTTTACAAACAAAGGCGCTAGAGCAATGATACCGTCCGAGTAATTTTAGTAACAATGGTGCAAAGTAACATTTTCTACAGAGGTGAAACATCGTCGCTTCTTTCGCAATGACGGATTTGGTCATATGTAAGTTAGTTATGTATGCAGCTGTTCAACAACCTTATAATTAGCATGCGACTATAAAACATGTTACAAAGGTTTTGATCATACGCGAAAAATCCTAAAGCTGTAATTGTGAAGTCGTACTCTTTGTATTTCAATGTTCGTACCTATCTGATGTATGGTTTTAGAGAAGGCTGAAAGCCGAGTGTGTGTGAACTGGCGTTGCGTAGGCATTGCGAAACGTCGGTTTGTTTGTAAAAATGTGTTCGACTTGACCCATTTCCAGGTCCGTGTGAACAGTTCGCGTTAATGTCGGTAAACAAGCGGCCGGCCGGTTTCGCGTGCACTTGACAAAAACCTTATTCGATAAGAGCCGATAACGCCGCGACGTGTTTGCTTTAGATTGCCAACGCAATGTCAGGGGTCCGGCCCGCTTCGGGATTGGAAATATATGTGGCCCCGTGTCAATATTTGTTACCGGTTTGTGTCGTCATGCGGATTTTTGTCAACGTATATCGATAGTCGATATGATATGACTAAGTTGTAGTAAAACGTTGTATAACTTTGCATAGTTTAATTGTTAATCAAAAATTATACTTTTATTTATTCATTTATTCGACTAACCGAGCAAGGTATTTACCTGATCGCAGTATTATTTTAGGTTTCAACAAATACTGACAGCTAGAGTTACGGTTTGTGAAACTACAGCAATTTAGATACTGTAATATACATATACATTTTAATACCTTTATGTACGTTTACTAGATATAATATTTACTCTGGACATAGGTGTTTTGTATTAAAAAAAAAATGTTTATTCTACGAGGCGACGAGACAAGAAATACCTTCATCTGATAGTAGGTGATACGCTTGGTTAAGATGGTATACACAGCACCACATTGCGTTCGTTGCCTTATTATAAATGTTAAGTCATGTTACCGTAGTAATTATTACTGTTTGTCAGCTGCAATAGGAGCAGTGCTGGTACATAGGTGGTATCTAGTAACAGGGAGTAGTAAAATTTGTAATTATTACCTAACTTCTTCATACACTTAACACGTATAAAAAATTGTTAGTGTCGATTTTTTTTTAAAAATTAATGGTAATATTAAACTTGTACGTGTTGAATGTATCTGATTTCCGTAAAGTGACTTTCATTACCGCCGTCCGCGTTATAGAAACTTTAGAAACCGCCGACAGTTGGTTGACTACGTAACTGTGAAAGTGAGAAAGGTGGTAGGCGCTGTCGCGTGGCGAAACGCTGAGGTAATGGTGGTGGTAACGACATCGCACGGGCTGCACTGGCGACGAACATATTGAGATTTATTACCTTGTACTCATATATGTAAGAGTTGAGTTAAACTTGCATTATACTTTATACCTTACCTTCCAGAGATGTTGAAATAATCTCCATTAAACATAACAAAACACTAAGGCGTGAGTGTTATCTATAAATGAAAAAGTGAACTTTTATTCTGTGATTTACACGATGTTGCCACTTTTAAATTTAAATAAATCTTTTTCGGTTCAAATTTAAATTGCAACATTACTTACGAGTGTCGAAATTTCAAAGATCGAGATAATGTACTGTCACGAATGCTTTAAAGCCGTGTTTCAAGATGGCCCCACCTCAAGAGATAACAATTTAAAATATTTCTTACCTCTTATGTCACACAATACTTAAGGAAAATTTCGATTTCATTCCTTTTTTTTTTTAGTTTTTTTGGCTTTATCTTCTCAGTGTATCAAGAAAGTAAAAATTCAACTTTAAACTATACAAGTGGCCCATAAAAAAATTCTGAAACTTTGTGCACCCACAATTTGGGAACATGACCACATACCAACAAAATTCCAACGGCTCTGAACTTATCTAAGCAAGATCTATCTGTATGACAAATTTCAGCCTCTTACCACTTGTAGTTCTCGAGATTGAAAATTATTGACGGACGGACGGACATTGTCGTTTAAATAAGGATATATAATTTTAGATGCAATCATTATTAAAGCTAGATTCAGTATAAAGGGATATAAAATACCAATTTACAAGAATGTATACTTATAGGACGTATTTTTGTGTAAGTCAAAACCAGAATGCTCTAAGCAAGGCTGCGGATCCTTCGGGAGCGCATGCCAAAGTTTAATGACCTTTGAGCATTTTGAGATTATACGCACGACCTTTCAAAGACCCCTGTGTTTTTGGCACAAAGATTTCAGTTCACAAATTGTTGATTCTATTATTAGTAAACACAAAATTATTGTATATTTATCATCATAGCTTCAGATAATAATATTCTTATACGGCGTCATTAGTCGTCAGCGGGATCATTAAATCCTTAATGTAAGACGAGAAAAATAACTCGACAGTAGCTGACAAGCAAAAAACCAATTTAATATCCTTTGGTTTTTTGCTATGTATCAATTTTTTTTAAAGAAACGCGTCAGTAAGGAGTCCTGCGGGTGTCCGCGTGCTAGGCGAGGTGGCGTGCGATGAACTTTAAATCCTTAGCAATGAGAATCTTATTGAGTAAAGGTTTCTATTAGTATGTGCGAGAAATGCTTATTTAATAGGTTTCCTAATTAAAACTTAAATACTGGAAGTTTAATTCTAAAGGCAGTCAGAGCGAATATATTAAATCATTCAGTCAGGTTGGATATAAATAAAAGTACTGTATGATATAAAAGTATCGCTTGGACTGGTAAAGATCTCATCGTAGAAACCGTTGCATATGCTATAAGTAAATGTTTAGATTTGAACCTGCGATCTCACACCGGCTCGAGTAAAAACAATAGTGCACTGTGAACGTAACAGGCTGCAGCAGGAGTGCGTTAACTCCTTGAATTACCATAGACAACGCTCTACTTCGTTTACAGAAGCAAATTAGTTCAAATATACCGACACTATAACGCTGCACTGGGAATATCGAACTACATTTCCCATGAATTTACGTACGATCTATGAATATTTATTACTGGAAATAGTGAGTAATGGAATTTACCAACCTTTTTAATTTTTTCAACGTCCTCTTAAACTCTTCGTTTTATGACTAAATATGTAAGTCTTACTTGGCTTTTATACGCAGGATTTTGAACGGTTCCTTAGTAAGACTTACAACTTGATGAGAGAATAACAAATCAATTACTAAGCTAGACTAAGTGATAAAAGCTGGATCAACAGTGACGACATAATAATTTTTATTTATTATTTCTGTAATTTTACGGATTTCCTAATTGAAATGTTAGTACGAGAAATAATTTTTTATATACTTTAGAAATCTTGTTTATAATGAAATAATCAAATTTATTTATTTATTTTCTGTTTGTTCAAACAATTATAATATTTAGATATACATGAAAATCTATAATTACATTTATAAGTTTAAACAAAAAACAGTTACCGAACAGAAAGACTGAAGTGCAATTGATATTATTTGTCATTTGCTGAAGACGCAAACATTACGTTAGAGTGCTACAGATAATAGTTTCCCATTGCAATGTTGCAAAATGTCGCAATCATATATCGATTTGTGCTCGCAAGGTGTTTGAGCAGTTGCGCAGTAGGGCGTGCGACCCTAATGAACGTATAACCGTCGGCGAGATCAAAGGAAGCCGCGGGCTCCCGGGCGGCATCAGTCAAAGGGCCGCTTTATCCGCCACTTGAACTAACCTAGATCCTCACCCAACTTGCTACCGTATAACGCATCTCACACTCTATATAGTTTTCTACTAACACATTTTCGAGACAGCCTTTAGCCGCTTTTAAAACAGATTTTTATCTACCCTTACTTAAACCAAAGTGGTTTTGAAGTCAATTGGAAGTAAGTTTATGTGAAGAAGCTTTACATTTTTGAGAACGACGCGAGATTATCTGTTAATAAGATGCGAAACTGAAGACATTTTTTTTTTATTGTAACTTTTTATACCATAATGAACTTCAAAGTGCCTTTGAGGCGCTATTGCCGGATGAAAACTTTATTAATTCTAAATATAAATGACTCGGCGTACGTATTCGAACCGGTTGCTAAGTGCAGTCCATACCGGCACTCGCGTCCAATCAGACGCCCGCCTTCACAGTAAATATACATTTTTTTTTATTTGACGAGACGAGCGAGACTATCACCTGATAGTAAGTAAAACGTTAACCCATAAAAAGGTGCTGAAGATGACATACACAACACCACTTTGCTCTCGTCGCCTTGACACAAGATTAAATTAACAATTTCAAATCGGAATACAGTAAAGATGATATGTTACTGTTTGTCAGTTACAATACGAGCTGCGGTGTTACCACCTAGACAGTCTGATAACAGACTTACCACCAATGACCTAAACAAAACTGACTGTCCTAAATGATTTTACTACAAGAGGATGTAAGTTTTTTATATCGTCTACATTCAGATCAGATCTGCTACTTTTCATTATCATTACATACAAAGAAATCAAAACAAAAATTAAAAGTAAATATATTCATATTGACTACTTTTCATTGGAATTAGGTTCAGTGGATACCGTAATATTTTTATTACGTATACATATGAGAAAGGGATAACATAAATCTTGATCTTATGAGTTAACAATTGCAGTACAGCAAAGTTTGTACTCCATTGTCGATACTACATCACAATCGGACCATGGATCTCATATATATAAGTTAACTGCTACTCTATAGAAGCAGTTGATTTACTAAAATTTCTTAACATATTTTGACCGAAAACTTGAAAGTTAACGTGAGAGAAAGCAAATAATGATTTTTTTTTCTTTATTAACAGACAGTATTGTAGAGATGATTTCAGGTCCCATTGTGTCGTAATCCTTAAATACAATAAAATGGTGCCGGCAACGCTTTTCCCATCGTTTATATTTAAATTTTTATCTAACAGAAGATGAAATTACTCCATAAATTTGTTGTACAATGAGAGTGGATTATATTGAAACAGGTAACGGACAAAAACGGTAGCTAAATGTTTCATAGAACAATGCCTAAACCATTGTTATGTCACTATTACCCCATTGTCCACGTTCAGAGACTGAACATCAATATCGGTTTCTTACAGTAAACACGCTGGACACCCATTGTCGGGTGACCTGAGCGTTGTAAGATGCGACCTCTGGACCAATTTCGGGAGCCGCTGTCCTCTCGCATTGTCGTACACAATGGGAAGAAAGGGATCGGTTAGGGGACACGATGGAGATGCTGAGTATTACCCGAACAATGGACACAAAAAGCTGTGTGTGTTTACCCATGAATACGCGCACAATGCACAATGCCCGGTGCTATGTTAATAAGGCAACAGGTTCAAAGCTTTCATTCAAGAGATAATTCTACTTGTATAACGAATTCGCGTCTCAAGTTAAATCGTGCGTCTAAGGGGTGAGATGAGATCGTCGTGTAATCCTAGCTTTATTAAAATGGCGAAAGACCGTATGTTAGGATTTCTATAGAATATTTTCAGTTCTCGTTCGGCATTGTGCGTTTCGCTTTTTGTTGTCCGACGAGCGAGTGAGCATGGAATAGCATCTGTAATTACTGTCCGTATAGGGACTGATGACCACCTGACCCAGTTGTATGGGTGCCTACTTAACTAATGAGTCGTGCTGCAGAATTAATTCGCATTATATACCATTGTTTTTTATTAACTCTCACATATTTTGAAATCCGGAGCATCATATTTATTACGGCGGCCGTGTGATAACTAATGTTAACATGATACGGGAACATTTGGCAGCTCGGGACAGTGTAGTGAGCAATTATTATCGGTGTAATGACTTAGAAGTCCGCCCTGGGCAACACATGGCCTGGATTAGCCCTCATCGAGTTACGTACTTGGATTACCAGATCGGTTTCCTTCCCATCTAGTCGCGAATGGAAAGCGCATATGCCATCTTGGTAACGCATGGCCCAAGTCGCGTATTATCTTAAGTGTTGGCGGTGAAACATCGCCCAGCATAATGGCTACGTAAGTGGAACAATTTTTTCACAATTAAAAATTCTGTGCGGCTCGTTAGTTTTAAAACTGTGTAAGTGTTTCATTTTAAACTTGAGTGTTTTTTTGTTCTTTTTCAAAAAACACTATGAGTGTTTCAAATTGTGCGAGTTACAAAAAAGCTTTTAGTTAATTATTCTTTTGGAAAAAATTTAATTTTTGTTAGGTTACAATTCAATTTTATTAGAACTGAATCGTCCGCGGGCCACCCAAGTCGACTGCTGGTATTACGCAGGATTACGATCAAGAAATAACTTTTTTCCAGTCAGCTTTCTATTAGCTGCGTTAACCTTAATTAACATACTGCTAACACACAGTACAAAGTGTTGTAACGTGAGAATACGGTAAGAATGCGGTACGTAAATCAAATTTTTAAACCCGCCAATAAAACGCAGCGACGGTCTCACCCCATTCCGCCACGCAGATGATATTTTCCACATAAATAATATATTTTTACGACTATATTATGCAGGGCCCGATCGATGCTTAAAAATATACTTTTCACTAACGAGATTTTACGAGGTGACCGCTCGTTAAGTTACGACAAATTCTATATTTTAAAACGTGTGAAAGTAAAACATTGGAGGGTCGCCGGACACTAATAAAAGTATAATGGTGGCGCGTAGTGAAAGGCCGGGGTCGGATCATAAAAACGATTGGTCAAGCATTGACGGATGGAGAGCATAACGATTTCATACACACACACTGAATATGGGTCACCGGGTGTCTTGGGAAAGGAAACGGCGCGACGGTACATAACGGCCGCGTTGCACTTTTCAAATTAATAAGCAATATTTTTGTATCATCACCCAAAAGAAACCGTCATTTTATATTTAAGTATGTAATATTATTAATTTCTGGATCCTGATTCTTCCGATATTTGAACCGTTTCAAGCGTAGGGAGAGCCCATGGAGTATATGAGATGACTGTGGAGGAAACGGTTCCTCATTTCTAAACGGAGTGCCCTATTCATAGGAAGTTACAGAATGAATTTATGTAATAGACAGAGTAAAGAGATACAAATAGTTTACACGAATTATTATTAAGTAAATCAGTTACTCTATAATATGTTCTATAATAAACAATAGAAATAAGAATAAGTAAATATGGCTAAATATGCATGTGTATGTACAACAGTTTTTCAATGGTAAATATTAAGATATAATGAGTATTAAATAATGTAAATAATAGGAAGAAGTCCTGAATAGTAGTAATAGAGGAAAGCAGTTTGTTTTTAAATTTTAGATACGATGTACGAGTAACAAAGTAACCTACATCGTGCAATGTCACCACACGAAAACAACCTTATCAGTATTCAGAGCCACACTGATATGATGTTCAAACAAAAAATTGAAGACATCATTTAAATGCAAAACTTTCATTATCATCTCAAACAATAATTTACAATGCATTAAACATACTAATGTTTTCAACTAGACTGTATGAAGACCAATATCTTCTTTTATGAAATACAAATTTCACTTTCTACTTTAGTTTCTTATTACCAAAAAGGTTGTGTTGTTTACAGTGTATAACTGATTACATTGAAACTAACTTCACATTACTTTTAAGTCGGGTAAGTAACAGTAAGTTACGTATCAGCACGCAGTAGGACGTGTACCGAAAGTTAATTGGAGGTAACGGTCAGGTTTGTTGCTTCGGTCGTGTCGATGCGAACTGTTTGTTTTGAATTCCAGTCAAGTATAAGCAAATAATTGTGAAAACTGGATAAGTAATAAATATATAAAATTTATACGTTTAAAAATTTAAATTTGGTTATTAAGAAGACATAAAATCAAATAAACTCGTTTCAATGGCCAATTGAAGATTCACATATAATTAAGGTTCAAGCTAAATGGGGACAAAAAAAAAACGATAATGAATTTCATAAAACTTTTGGTATTCGACCCAAAAATAACTTAATCAGTGTTGGAACATTTGATCTTGATTAAGACTTGACTTTAAAAATGCTGCCAAGTTATGGAAGTGAATTTTTTTATGAATAAAATTAACATAAAAGTTGTTGTTTTATATTCATTTAAGGAATGTATTTGTGTATAAAGAGGTTAAGTAATTTGAAGTGACAATGGGTTTTATATCAGAACACCGTGGGGATCTTAAAGTGAAGACTACTCGCCTGGTGTACTGGCGACCTGGTGAAGATATGAGGGAACAGATGGATGAAGGCAGAGTTAGACTGGTCGTCATGGGAATCGGTAATAAAGACCTTAGTTTAGCAATAGGCTGAAATTATCATGATGAAGAGAATAGTGGTTTTTGTTGCCAGCATAAAGTTAATATTTAAAGGACTTATTTAATCCACTGGTGGTAGGTTTTTGTTACCGAAGACCTTCTTGGTATGTATCACTGGAATTACTAATTCAAGTGACAAACAGTACTGTGTTTCGGTGTTGTAAGCTAGTGAAATTACTGGAGTAACGAGACATAAGATACGTCTCAAGACGAGTGTTTTGTGGCGCTGTGTATACCATCTTAACCATCGGCATGTTTCGAATATATGACCATCAAGTGAACGCCTTCGCCTCATCAAATAAAAAAAAAGCTAGTGAAATTACTGCAGTAACACCTTATGTCTCGAAGCGATGAGGCAAATGTGCTGTGTATACCATCTTACTAATATGAAGTTATTTGCAAGCGTATTATAATCAGGTGAATGCTTTGTTCGTTTCATCGCCTGGTTGTTTAAAAATATATAAATGACTAATACATATAAATGTTGAGATTTGGATTATTTTTTTTCCATATTAACATTGGTCATAGGCTCGAAATGGTATGGTTTATATTCCGTGGGAAAGAGGTGGTGTTGTGACCGACCCGACCTGTTTCGCGAGTGCACCTATGCAAATTATGTGTGTGAGAGACATTTGATTTTTACTACATTCAGATACAACCGATAAAACTCGATATTATCTAAACACGAAATTTCAATTGAAATATTTATTGTTTTGCCGATTACGAAATGATTTTGTATTGTGTTTACATTGACGATAATGTAATGTGTACTTCATATTAAACTTATGTGTAATACATACAAATGACCTAATACATTTTATTGTAACAACATTAGTATAAGGAAAGATACACATTTTTTTCCATGACTTCATTCTTTCATATTACAGAACAAAAGTTTTTGTTACTTACATATTCCTTCTCAGTTGAGTCTTTATTTGGCTTAATTTCTAACTACTTAATATTATTAATTTGTATTATAGTTCTTTATTCTATTACTATATCTATTTAAATTATACTTTCATCCTTATGTTTAGGCTAAGATTGTATACTCAATATATAATATACTTATCCTACTTATTTGTGTTTCATTATACCATTTTATTCTTATACAACTTAAGTATATTGTAGTTTTTGCTGTTCGTCTCTCATTTCATGTCAGGGATATATAAGCCCCATTGAATGTGACAAAATAAAGGGATTAAAAGAAGGTAACGCGTTAAAAGATTTCGAAGAACCGAAGATTAGTGACAGGTTATAAATTGCGATATGTATTATGTTTATGATAGAGGAGAATATTATATTTGTTTATAAGATAGAATGGTGAATGTTTCGCTTGCGGTGTTTCGGTTACGGAAATGTGGGTTTGGGGCCGCCAAAATTGCTTCTAACGGTCACCCGCTCATTTCAAACCGTGCGATTTGCTATGAAGTGGTAAATTGCGGCGTTGTGAATTTTACTGGCGAATTGGTCGATTTGTAGTTGCGTTACGGTAAATTTTTATTTTGTTGTAAAAATTGTGTGAACATAATTTAGTTGCAACTAAGAGAAATGCGTATGATTTAAATCGCTTAGAAATTGTAAACGGTCGATCGATAACAAAGGTTAATGTTGACGTCCGTGTAAAGCGATTTTATACCCTTATAAAAGGTGTTTATTCTTTACAAATAACACAAAAACTCTTTCCGCCTTTAGTTTACTTGTATAATATTACGTCAAATTTGCTCTGTCTTTTAGGGGTAAGACAGTAGAGTTATATGGATATTTTTATCCTCTACCCCCCGTACTCGTCATCATCGTTAGAAGTCACACATTAGTTCGGAAACTATGGCGTCACTATCAGATATTTGATTAGCGACATTGTTTTTTAAAAAATGTTAATTATTTTATAGTAGTAATATATACTTGAATAAGAAGTATCAATTAAAAAAAGTATCAAACAACACAGAGTTTCTCACGCGGCATCGTGCACTGAATATAGGACGCGTTTGCAGTTTAGCATGGTTTAGCATAAATTAACGAGGCGGTCCAACGTTCAAACTATCAAAACATTTAGAAGTGAATGCCGAATGAAAGGAATCATTCCGCCCGGATTGCTCGCCTTAGTTAAGCACAATACAAACTTTGTAATTACTTTAAACTTATTTGCATAAGACAATCGCCTTGTAACTCTGTGCGGACGTCCCGCTGAGCTATTCGACTGTTTGACAGTTTTATTTCATTGTTATAATTGTAGCGGTTAACAGTAGTATGTGATTATGTTAAATAATTACTACAGACATATATTCATTAATTACTTTTCTTTATAATTCACTAACCTTTAAATTATTTGTTATTGCTTACACATGCGTAAAATGTTAAGTAAATCTTTGATACAATCTTGCAACGTAAATCTGGAGGTATATAAAAGTTTATATATATATCATAGTTCTCAATTGCATTGATCAGTTGCAGTGAGCTATGCAGTTAGAAGGATACGTATACAGTTGTATCCTGTATTTATAAATATGAAACCACAAGAAGGAAGGAAAAATAAACAAATCAATGCACATTGTTCAATAAATAAACAATACATGAACATGTGTGACTTATTAGAACAGATTTATTTTAATATGTACATATGGTCTGATTGTGGTCAAATATGAAATAGATGAACACATATATTATTTTTATTTGTATAAACAAACTATATGTATATACTTTTTAATGATGCACATAGATCCCTTGGTTGTTTTGGGCCAACGCTATCTTGCAATATACATTTGATACATTGATATACTATCTTATATCATTTTTAATGCATCCCAACTACATGTATATTTTTTCACGCGTTCCCCCTTTGTATTTTTGATACGGGTCCATGATTACTCTTTTTATTTTGTCCTCTCCTTTCTCCTTTTCTCTCTTTATATTACTAACTGTTCTACTTTCATTCTACTATTGTCTATCTTCCATTTTTTTACTACATTTAGTTTTCTTCTATGAGGCATCGCCTCCCAGACTTAGGTTCGCTGCTTTTTACTTTTCTTATTCTATTTATATGTGTACTGTAATTTAATCAAAGGAAATATAACAAATATATTTACTACAATTGAAAAGGTGAATAAGTTTAAGTTTAAGATAAGCGAATTTGAAATTGAACAATTTCCCAGCCCTCAAACTGGTTGGTTCCCACAAATCGTTGGTCCCCTTTTACACGGCCCTCTAAATTTGGAGGGTGACATACTCTTAATTAGTTTAAGCAAAATAATGAACGGATATGCATGAGAGTTGATTTTAACTCTACTACCAATCACGCTTCAATACATACCCCTCGTGTAAACATTAAATTATTATGAAATTATTGAACAGAGATTTGTTTTGAATTTAAAAACATGCTCACTTCCATATAGAAAAAAAATATTTCTCAAACAAAATATTCTATATATTATTATCGTTATTATTTTATATAAGTTCTCTTAGTACGGTTGTCCAAAAATTTTGATTAATACAAAAAAAAAATTACAATAAATTAATTAACAATCCAAATAAAAAAAAGCTTTTCATGATTCTATAAATTTTTTAAAAATGGGTATCAAAATCTTGTCAGAGGTCCTACTCTGATGGTAATCTTTTGTTGGGCAGAAAAATCCTGAAGTTAGTTTAATAAAAAAAATATGGGAAAAAACATATCTTCATATATGTTAAAAATATTTATATTATCTACTTTATTTTTTTTTTAAATGATTACTATTTAGCTAAGAATAATTTTTGGGAATGTTAATATAGGGGTTAAAACTTACAATAGTTAAGTTATCAAATTTTTCTATTTATCTCTTATTATGACCAAAAATTAGACAAGTAGCAAAACAATGAAACGATGCATAAATATAGTTTGTATGAGTGGAAAGAATGCGATATATGTACTGTCATACACTTTCTATGAAAGTGCATTTATAGACGCACTTTCTGTTATATCGCCACGCTCACGCAACTTAACTGCACATAAGCTATAACTTTAGCCTGGACAATGTTAAGCGTCAGTGAGTTCTTGCTGTAGCTGAAATCAAACAGTAATTGAATTATTCACTATAAATGGATTTATCTTGAGTACGTTGCATTCGATGTTCGCTTTGTTACGATTAACAAAAACATCTTTCATATCATTCAACAGTTCAAGTAAACACTGATTAATAACAGTATTTATGTTATGAAGAAAATTAAACAACTTGTTAACTAACTTATCAATATCTATTCCTTCCAAGCCGACCGAAAGAAAAAATGAAGATGTGTTTATATATTTAAATGATGGATACATCTTGATCTGCTTATAAAGACTACTTGGAACTAAGCTCATACACTCAAATTATCTTTTATTTAACAAGCAAGGAGTTCACCTGATTGTAAGTGATACAGTTGTCTATTACAACAGGGTTGGTTAAGATGTATAAAGTCACATATTGCAACTTACTGTATACCTCATCAGTGATGATTGAGTAATATAAATATGTATATTGAGGAAGTAATCCTAACAAGAATCATTATTTTCGCTTTGATAAACATTAAATAAATTTTGTAATAAGCTAACAAGACAAACACAAACGTTTTTGTATTTAGTAACTTAAGCAGTAAAGCCTTTTTGTTACTTATCTTCTATGTATATTTATATTTAAGTAAGTATATTTCTGTATGTATATTTGTACTTTATATGCATAACCATATCTGTATTTTCTTTTCTATCTTCTCTTCACATCCTGAAAGGTCGACTGGAAGGGAATGCCTTGAAGCATTATCCGCCTTTTTGTTTACTGTGTCTCTTTCATATATAACTTTCTCTGTAATTTTGATTGTGTAAATAAATAATAAAGCCATTAGATATAGATTCCTAAAATATTGTACATTTATAGCTAGTAAAGTCGGCAAGTAAAATAAGTAGTTTCATACATTGTATGCAAAGTATAAACAGTAAGTGTAAATATTCAGTATAAACAAATTGTAAAAAACTATAAGCAGAAGAGAGTAGACTATCTATATATATAAATAAATAGACATAATTTAAGATTGTATAAAAACCTATGTTAATAGATTTTGTTTAACGCTCTCAAAAGAATAAGATGTACATTGAAAAAAGATAGGTTTTTGTATTAAATATGTACCTGTAGCCTTGTAATACATATGGTAAGCAATAGAATTGTTCCTTGACCTCATGCGAGGTCGTGTTTGTGTATTAGTTTACTGACAATCGTGAACAAGATAAACTAAGAGACGGCCCGTCTGTCCCGTACGTATCTCGTTCGGCCTTATCCGTGTTTGTTGTGTAGATATTTGTTGCCATAAATAAATTACGCACATCAGTCGTATAGTCACTACACACATATGATATATAATACAGCAAAATACAGTAAAGATAATTTACGTTAATGATGCGACATACATGTTCGGATCCAGAAAAAGATTTTTTTGTAAGATAGGTGATTAGACTAACAAGGCGTTCACCTGATTTCAAGTGATTATTAACCCACAACAAATCATCTCATTCAGACATAAGTAACGGTATTATATTTATTATGTACGTATATGTTTACTTATCTATATATGCATG
>DWLS01002272.1:0-18577 GCA_018246255.1 Pachliopta kotzebuea
TTGCTAAATTTCTACCCAAAGGTTGTCTGGCAGAGATCGCTGGTTAGCGATAAGACCGCCTTTTGTGAAAATCCTGACGTACTTTCTTTTTTTTTTGTAACTCTGTGATAGTGCACAATAAAGTATATTTGTATTTGTATTTTTGCATATTATCCGTGGACATAACGATTACTTGATATACGTAGGTGTAGTATACTAAATAATATATTTTTTATTTTTCACAGTAAAGACGAGTAGAAAATTCACCGAGTAGAAAAAGTGATATATACTGCACCACATTGTGCTCGCCTCTATGTGATGGAAATTGTTAACCTTTATCACGTCTGTATTTTCACATACACGGAACACAGAAGTTTGCCTACTACTCTTTGGCGGTATATTACAATAGGTGAAATTTAATATAATTATTAAAAAGTAAATGTTATTACTGTTAAAATTACCCATTTTTACAACTTTACATATTTTTAGAAAAATTCCTTATTGCAATAGTGATTTTATATAAATAATAAAATGAAAGTTATTTATTACACATAATTGACATATCTATTCGATATATTAGAAAGAGGTATTAATAACAAATATTTAATATTTTTATGAATATTACGAAAGATTTAATCTATCTAATAACATTTTTTTTAAACAGCAAATAAATTTACGCTTGTTTAATAGAGTGGTAAACAGTAATTAAATAATATTTTTTAATTACTTTTAATTGGAATTAATGAAAGATAACCTCGTTCATGTTAAAACTTGTTATATATGCGATTAGCATAGTCATAATCATTGGATTTCAGCAGGTGCATCTCCTTAGAAGGCCAGTTTATTGTATCAGAGTACGACTTGTATATGATACATTCATAGATAACAATGTATTCGAAAAAAATTACAGTCAATTTTACCATAATTTATAGTTAGTAAAATCAGGAATTATTTCTTTTAACGAAATTTCCTAAATAGACACTGAAATAAAATAAACGAAATTAACTGAGTTCGAAATTAATCATCTATACTTTTTGTATTTATTTTATTATAAGAGATAACGAAAAAAAAGTTTAGAAAAAATGTGTTATGGTTTCAGGTTTTAAGTTATAAGTCATAAGCGAATTATCGAATTTAACAAAGATCGCCTCGTGCCTAAGAAATATCTGATACAACGAAAAACTCGAACAGTCGGGTACTTAAAAAGAAAGTATTATCATTATTTTAGTGCAATACAAAAACAAAAATTTAACATCAAAGGATTTCTTTCCCTAACCCTTTTAAAATTTATTGTATTAATGAATAACAAAGTTATGCAAAGATGAGATAAATAAAATATAAAAAAGTAATCTAACACTATTTCAATATTATCGCCGGAACTTTTTAAAGTGTGGCGCAGGGTGGAGAAACAATTTACATTTATATGGCGCCTGGTCTAATAGTTATCTCAGAGTCAGCTGCTACTGTCGGGTTTAGTTTTGCATACTCCCGACCACATTAACCACTGACGTGCCCATCACACCACTCGGCTATGATAGAAAATTTAATAGAGCTATTTTTATGTCAAAATGAAAAAATATTTTTCTTGAATTTCATTAAAAAATATTTATATTAATCGTACTAGCGGCTGGATACTAGATTGGTTAGTTGTTGCTTGAACTCAAACTTGATTTTTAATTATTATAAAATTATAAATAACGCGTACAGAAAGGCGCTGACAAAAAACTTAGTGTGCTTTATTATGTTTCAAAGGACGATGTTTCAAAGGACGTTGTAGCTGGTGCAATAACTTATTAAGAAGACTTAAAAAATGTGACCAGAGCAATATGATATTGTTATAAACAGACGTTAAAATTAGATTAGAGGTTTCTTTGCAATTTGCTGTTACTTAATCATAATACAATCCATTGAGATGATTAAACATGACCGGAATTTATGAAAATTTTATTCAAGACAAACACAATATAGTTATCAGTATTCTCACTATATTAAAAAATAATTACATTTTTAACAATATAACAGGAGAACGGAGATTTTAATAATCTAAAAAAAGCATAGTTACCAACTCCACATCTTCCGTAAAACCAATGCCCGGCTAGATCCTAACATTACCCTGCGTCTATTTTTTATGTCTTAAATGGGAATACGGGCAACGGGTCTGTAGGTAAGTCTCGCTAAGTGAGGAGCGAATCCTAATGCATGCAGGTAGGGAGTCTTTAAAGGAACTAGCCTGAGCCCGCATTTTAATGCAATTTAAAATTATGCGCTGTGGCTTCGTACTATTGCTAGACTAAGGAGTATTAAACATTAGAAAAATGCGCGGTGGTTATTTAGTAGTTTAGTGTAGAGTGCCGAGTTTAAAACCATAAACATCTTTAAAAAAAACGTTTAACTCAAATAAGAAGATGGATGAGAATATAGTTTATTTAGATAAGCTCATAAAATATCCCCTTTTGTTTAACCGATGGCTATTAATTAATATTGAAATAAAATTAAAGCGTAAAACGGTCCGTACATATGTTTCCAATAAGAAAACTAAGTTTTTTAATAAGATTAGAATTATTTATGGTAACACGGTACGCGTCGAAGTTAATGAAAATAATCTATGGAGGACGAAATAAAACGAATGATAATTTAGTTACTGAATTTCATTTAAGGTAGTATAATAGCAAGCCGTTATCGCTCACGAAAGTTTCTAAGGTGGCTCGTAAAGTCTACATTGACTTCCATTAGGCGTGTATCTTTGTTGTCGTTGTACAATCGTAAAAAGAACCTGAATAATTATAAGAGAATAGCCCCGCCATATTTACAACACACGAAGCGCTACTTTTCCACTTCGCCGCAAAAGAAATTATCATGCAAGTTATAGCGTGTTGTAAATAAAATCGCTGTAAGTTATAACTAATAACTAGCTTATATATAAACTCTGTAGGAATTTCTTTAATCTTTATTTCTTGTTCGTCTAAGCCGGCATGGACACCTGTGAGACGTTCAGCGAGATGCCCGTTTATCGAAAATATTTGCATACGCGTGCCAAATAAAAATACTTAGACCTGTTTAAAGCATGCATGACTAATTGCGGCTTGTTATTATATTCATACTTTTATAAGCTATAAGTAGACGGTAATAAATTAACCTGACGTTCTCTGTGAATCTAAGTTATTTTAAATTTAATAGCACTTGTCAAAGCAGTGCCATTGCTAAAGCAAACTTAAGACTTTGTTATGCAAACCAAACCATTCTTGCTAAGGACATTATCTTTGTAGTGACTGAATTTAGCTACAGTTTTAAATGCTGTTATTAAGACCTTAATTAAATTTTTCTGATTACATTACTTTGAAAAAATAATGCAACATCTATTACAGAGAATAAGTAAAATATAGTTAGTTAAAATTGTAAAATTATAATGATCTTCCGTTAGTTGGACAGATAGATAATTTGTATTTTCCAGATAAAACGATAAAATTAATAAGCAATAGCTTAGATTTATAACCTAATGAGGTAATATAATATTTTACAGGTTTACTTCCATTTTTTAAATTTTTATTAGAGTTTAGTCTCGCTAGTACTTTTCGTCCATTAAGTTTTTATTGGAAATTTAAAAAAATTTGGCCGGTTCAAAATGATCCCGCATCGTAAAACAATCTCGATAATCAAACAATGGATCAAACATTTCTTTTATTATTACGAAATTGAGTTAGCTCACATAAAAGAGTTTGTTTAAAACATTAGGTGTTTTAAGATGTTATCGCTGCTGTTTGGTGTCAAAATCCTCGCATCATGCTGCACACTTACGGGGGCTGATACCGATCTTTTCGCTTTGTGTTCGGCGATAACCTCGTAAACAAAAATAGCGGGAGTCCATATAAATCATTTTTTAAGTAAAAAAATATATATTAGACATTTTGTAGGGCAGTTAAATTTCCACTGCAGGGGATGCTTTATCAAAAACGTATCTTTAAATGATGTGTTGTAAAAAATAGCTAATTATTTGCAAAGTAGCTGATATTAAACTATTTGATCAGACGATTAACTTAGAACTGTGTTAATATTTAAAATAAATCGGTAACATTTAATACGGATTTTTTTTTCCGATTCAATCTACGAAAACATTCAGAGCAACATCATTATTGTTTGTTGAATAATAGACATCTGTTTGAAATACACATTTTCCTTGAAATATAATGAGCATGTGAGAGTCAAAACTTTTTGTGAAATTAAATTAGGATACTCATTCGAAATTATTGGGGCTAGTATATCTAGAAAATTATTATGAATTTAGTATTGCGAAAAGAGGGACTATTGAGATCTGTTTTTAATTAACAGTATATGTAAATAAACATTGTTGCCTAGAAATTTCTTTTAGTTCAAGTAATTTCGGCCAAAGAATGATATAGTCTACGACGTTATATCAAGTTTTCTAAAATAGCGAGCGCTGGAGCTTCCATGACGTATTTTCAATCTTTATTGATTCGATTATTAATGTTTTTAGGTGAAAATTATTTCTTCAATATACATTATCTATTAATAATATATAAATAATAAAATAATTTTTGTGAATTTTTTAATAATACAAAATAAAAATCAATAGCCGATTTTTTTTGATAACTAATGAGAGATAGTTTAGGTATCTACATAATAATTATATCTCAAATATAAAGAAAAAAAAATTGTTGTAATTTTAATAAAAACAAAACTTTTATTAATTATAAGCACGTGCTGTTATATTGCATTACATTAATTTTGTAATTATGTATTCCGATACCGGGAGCGTATTTATCTTAATAGAACTCCGATAATTGCTAGATCTACGTTTTGTTTGAACTTGCGCATGTTACTTTACAAGAGAACGTCTGCTGTAATTATACGATAGTAAATTCCAAACGTACAAACCGTCCTAGTTCAATCGAGCTTCATTAAACCTTAGCAAACTTAAACTTAGTGAGCCATGTATATAACCAAAAACTGACTGTCTCAATGGTGCAATGTTGATAACTCTGAGTCCTTATGTTTAGTAGATGATAGAAGACTTTTAAACCCATCTGGTTAGCTACCACACTCTTGTTGTTGTAATTGTATACATAGCTATATCGTATTTCAGCTGCTAATATATGAAAGCCAGGCATTACTTGGAGAATACTTCTTTCCGTTTGTAGCGTCATTGTAATTTAACATTGAACTAAGGTAAACAGTTAAAAACTTTAAGATTTATCTAATTCTTTTTGTTTAAATAACAAATATTTTTCACTTTCAATATCAATCGTAATGTTAAATATGCTATGCTAGTTGTATGCTAAAATTTAACTGGTGGTAAGTCTCTGTTGTCGGATACCGTCTAGGTAGGTATCGCCGTAGCTCCTTTAGCGCCCGACAAACTGTAGTATGGAAACATTATAGTGTTTCGGTTTGAAAGGCGTTGTATTTACTGAAATTACTGGGGTAATAATACTTGACATCCTATGTTGCAAGACTACCAGCGCAATGAAGTGCAGTATGTATCATTGTAATCAGCGCCATGTTGTTATGGGCAAGCGTATCACTTATCATGAGGAGAAGGTGTCGCTCGTCTCGTACAATATAAATATCGATGTAAGTAAAATTATTAATAAATTAATTTTAATTCCCCAAAAATGTTAAAAAACTGATCATCCTTCCCAAACCAGTCGATTGGGGCAAATTGATTACGCTTCCGGAAAGCTTTTACCCCGAAGGTATTCCCAAACGCGTGATGAACTGTATTCAATCAAATGTTCTATTTATTTCACTGTCTGTTTACAATTTGAATGATTATTATTTAAGTAAAGAGTTTACTGTTTCGATTTATACTGTCATCAGTCAGCCTCGAGTAGAAATATACAAAATGAGATAATTTTTTAAGACGTTTTGTTTATTTTACGAATCATTTATCATATTTGATCGGAGAGATAATCTGAAGCATTTCAAACCTTGAGTTTATGGGTAATCTAAAGACAAAAACAAAAATTTAAAAAATTATTTATTTTTCAGTACATAGTATTAGAATTTATCTATTAACTATAAATGCAAAATATCAATTTTATCACTGAATATCCTTAACATTATTAGAGAAAGTCTGACTAAGAATCGCCACAAGCTAATAAGAATTTTTACACTTATACATACTCATTTTCGAATCATACCGCTGATTTAATATCTTTTTTTTTAATAAAAGGTACGGTTTTATTCAGATCCCCAGACAAATTGTTGCTATTAGTTTCGGATTAAATTCCAACATAGAAACTTTTTTGTTCCGGGGACAAGTTTCAGCAAAAAAAGGAGCGCGTCTTAAATTTCTTTTTAATATAAAATCACTTTTACGTAATCTTATTATCTATGATGAGCCCTCTGACCAATTATTTCTCCCTTTTGAAATAGCCGCTATATATGCACATGGACTATTTTAGTAGGTTAGTAGATAATGTGATGCAAATAATGATGAAATTGATTAAAAACCTTAAAATTATAACCCCAAAAATTTGGACTTTCCCAACTTACTTTTGTTAAAAATATATAAGGTATAGATTAAGGCACGATGGCATATTTAAAAATAAAACAAAACATCAAGGAGTTTCAGGGAAATGTAACACGAATAATGAGAATACTTCCTTTGTGTAAGATTATTCCTACTTCGTTCTATATATTAATCGGAAATTACTCTTATAAATCTAGTTATGCTCTACATAAAGTAAAAATTGAGCAAACAAGCTTATTTATTTTGTTTTTTCTCTTTGGTTTATATTCACCTTTTTAATACAGTAAAGATTTTTGAATGCTCTGTTCCTTCACCGATGAAACAGAGAGCATATGAAATTAACGTTAAATGATTTCATTGGAACTGTCTTAAATGAAGTTAAATTGCTCATGTATATGTATGTATAGCGAATTTTAAAAACATTGGACTATTTACTGAAAACGACGCCCTACAAAAGTTTGTCTCGTGCAAAGCTTCAATCGTCCAATTTAAAATTTACATAATAATTACTTTGTCTTCAGTGTAGGTTTTTTACGTTGTAAAAAGTTTCTTAAATCACATGGGCAATGTAAGGTTCGTATTTACCATACACCTGCGTCCGGCTATATTTGGAACACGGAATAATAAATAATATATTGATTACGGTATTTATAATTGATACTTCCTACCTTATATTGATCGATGATTGATAACAATTATGAATCTTTCTATTACACTTGTTTAGAACGCAGAGGGCCTAATCTTTCTTTATTACATCCCACAAATCGTATGGAAGTTTTTCTCGTGAAGTATTGACCTAATTTTGTTATAACAAACTAATATTCAAATCGAAAAACAAATGCAATACTTAAAAATAAGTTAAGGCCAGCTCTACTTGGATTTTAAAGGTCCTTTGTATCTCGTTTGTTCTCAAACCACCTGTATCCGCTTACTACCCTCTGACAATATAAGATTTATTTCATAATGATTTTTTAGCAATGAGTCTTCATTTTGTATTTTGTTTTAACAATAGTCATGTTTAATTACAAAAAAATTAGGTACAATTACGCAACGATTACCTAGGCCCATATTAGAAAATAATTTAGAATCGGTTTTTATCACTAGTTAATAGTTGTGTTATTAAAAATTAACGGTATTAACGGTTTAATTTAACTTTTACTGAATATTAAAGTGTAAACAGAAAGCTAAGTGTTGTTTACTCTCGTGTAAGAAGAGATGATGAAGGAGATGTAAAAGTTAAACGTTTGTACTGTAAAATATTCGTGTGTTATTTAAAATATTGAATGCAAATTCCATACATCGTATCCGAACAGGGGTGAGGTAAAAATGTGAGTTGGCGGCTCATTGTTACATTCAAAAACCGACATCAATTAAAGTGAGACAGGCGCTGTGCTCGTGCGCATTTAACAGTGAATACACAAGGGCTTCCATTTGTTTTCGCCGCTGTTGGACCCTACTGTGTCGCATTGTTATAAAAGCACTAGATAATGTTAGACCAACAATAATTAAAGAAGTTTTCTAGACAAAAACTTATAAAGAATTTACATGTTGGTATGATTAAAATATTAGACAGTTCATTATAAATTCAGTTATTAATGTTTTCTTAGTGACAAAATTAACATTTCATTTAAAAGTCTGTGCACATTATATTGAAGTAAAATAAAATACATGATTATTTAAATGAAATTATTGATAAGTTTATACACTAAATACTACCTTTAAAAGTACGACATTATTATAATATTATTTTAATCACTTTGTGTCTTTCATGACGAACGTAACTTCTTTAGGTATATTTTGTTAGCAGAGTCAGACGTGGTCGAAGCATCATCATATCAATGATCTGTAATATTTTATGAAAAACCTAGACATTGTGTTTTTTTTAAAAAAAAACATACGCCTAATTTAATAATAAAATATAGAGAAAAATTTTAATTGAATCATAAAGAAAGATGTTAACAACCCTAGCATAGGTCAGAAATGCGGTTCTTTGACGGTGTGAATGTTGGCGCTCGAACACCTCCTGCACTTCTCCTCTGTTCGTTTATCAGCATCGTGGTCGTTACCGATGACAAATGCTGACTTTTAAACGAGAAATAGGATTGTACGTTATTGTATTAAATTCTGACACTTTATAACAAGTACACCTTTTGTTAATATTTATGTAAAATTGTAGTTAGATGCGTGTATTTACCATTTGAGGTAACCTAAAAGAATTGTTACAATTAATTTGTATTAATACTCATAAATTATAAATGACGTGAAGCCCAACTATGTGAGTAATCAATACAATAACAACCAACTCGTAGAAATGATTAAACTAATATAATCTGGAAATTTAAGGTAATCCAATGCTGCGAATATTTTATCTGTCGCAGCACACGGCTAAATAATAGTTTTTATATGTTACTTAACTAAAACAGAAGAGAAAAATGAGTAGTATTTTAATTACACATCCATTCATATCAGGAGTCAGCGTAACGAAGCCGAACCATTTTTATGTCGCCCATAAGAAAGCTTAATGTGTAATCCAATTCGAACTTCGGAACGTTTAATTGTAAGACTGGATCTGATGAGATCTCGGACGAGATTAAACTACACTAAAAGCCGTATTTTAAGTTAATGGCAGTTGTCTCTCAAGCAATCAAAGAGATGTGCTCATATTAAGATATAAAAGCTATGTAACCGTTGATGCCAGGTATTAAATTACATACTCAGAACCATCACAGTAGGTATAAACTCAGTGTTCCCTTCATTAAGTTATCAAGTATCGAATTTGCGAAAATATTTGCTTAAACGATGTATTAATTTCAGTTAATAGTGTACTTGGCATATATCAGGTTAACGCTAACATTAACATGTTTTAATTGCATGTATTAGGTATAATTTTTTTCTTGTATTTAACTACACGTTATCTCACTTAAAAAAGAAATTACAATTTGTGTTTTCTATAATTTTATATAAGTTACTTTTATTTATTCCCCCATGGTGTAGGAATAAACTCTGCTCATTGAATTATTTGGCGGGCAATACTTTCGGAAAAAAGAACGGCTTTTTCAGAGCCAATACATAATTAAGTATTTACATGTTTATTATTGGGTATGTAATGAAGAATAATTTACAATCCATTGTATTCTAATCTATATTATAACTGTATTCTGTCAACGGTTTACAATAAGGAAATTAGTATAATTCGATAGGTTGTCAGTACTCGATCAGCGCTGTTAACCTCTGGACACATAAATTTAGAGCGAACTCAATTACAAGTGAACATTAATGTAGCCTGGTTAGACACGAGTGTGAATCACCGGGCTTTGTGGAGCCCGAACTAACTAACTCGGCGCATCTAATGCCATGATTCAAGTCATTAAAATATTTAACATATTTCACGTCACTTTGCTCTGTATCATATGTGAGAGCTGGGCGAAATGTAAATATATACATAAATTTCGTCCAAATGAATGAGAGTTGATTGTACGTGATACGCCTGCCCAGATATGTGGTGCTATAACAGTTAACGTATTTATAGAGCACTAAAATGAGCACTTTGAATCATAGATTAAAACTAAGTGCTACCCGGGACTATTAGTAAAAGTAATATGCTTACACAATATCTAAGTCATCCATTTTCAATAAGTTGTAAAGTAATTTCAGTTCAAATATTTACATGAAAATAACTTCTGCGACTTCTTTAGTATTAGGCACTGAAATAAGAATTATTACTAATTAAATTGTCATTAATGATACTAACGAAATTGCCTGTTGGGTTAATTCTTCGAGGTGTAAAAGAGATTTCCTCCCAAAAATATCTTCGATTTAAAAAATTACAAATTGTACTTTGGAAGAAGAAAAAATTTAACTCCAAAGATTTATCATTGCTCAGTCATCGAATGATTTATTTAGTGAGCTTTCTTATTCGTATACCTAGTTTGCAGGTGTCAAAAATTTTACCAAAACTTTATCATTGAAGTTAAATAAGCCGCAACTCATTGAGAAAGGGTAATTATTAATTTCGTATGCTTCCAATCCAATATTACGACTTAAATAACATTAGTGACGCTTGTTCATGTGATGATGTTGTTAGCAAAGTAAGTTTTTATCACGTGTTTGATTTGAATGCGCTCCTTTGAACCGAAATTTACGCACTGTGTCCTTATGAGGATGTTAACGAAGTCGGCTCGTTTCATGTGACGGTCTCAATTTAATAACAATGTCCGGTCAAATCTTTTCTCATTTGTGAATTAATTATTAAGAAAAAAAATCAATTATTAGTAAATATGTAATATCTTATTGGGTTTTCTTTGATTATTAATAAAGTAACAATATTCATTACGCAAAAAAGTTTTGATACAGGAAATTAAAATAGAGAAAGTCTTTTAAAATATTATTAAATCGGACGAATTTTAAACTACAATTATATATCGTATATATTATAAATTATTATTTCGTTTTGTATTATCTCCTCGCTAATGTTTTAGGATGGGATCAAATGGCTAGAAGGGAATTTGGTTTTACCCTAAAACATTTAAAACGGTAAATAATGTTATGAAAATATATAAAATTGTACATTTAACGTATCTCTTTTTATATAAATAAGGATATAAAGAAAGGAGGAAGTAGTTAAATATTTGAATAATTTCTTTATATAAGACAATAATAATCGTATATGAAAAGTTCTACAGACTGGTGATAGCAATTTTAAAACTGTTCCAATATATTAAAAAAGATAGAAAAGGTATTTTTAGTAACAGCAATCATTTAACATTATTTGTATTAGTGCAATAACCAAAAGAAAGTAGATTTCTCCAAGTCTAATTGAGTTGTCATAACATCGTTTGCCGCGGTGAAAACTTGCTAAAAAAATGTAATTCCTCAATGTCGCTGATGAAGTAGATAATCGAGTTTATTGATCGCGTCCGTATTAAATGAATGGGCTGCGTAGTCAAGTCGGTGCTTATGGTCCATCGCGCCGGACATACCGATTCCGCGATACCGAGCTGGCGCACTTTGATGTTGAAGTGTCAGATCGATCGTTCATATTAAATCCGTGGGAACAGCCTGCGCAATTCTTGATATCATTATTAAATTTCAAATGACATTGTAATTTTTTTGTTACACTTTGTTAAGTGATAATGACACTGTGAATGAGACAATCGTGATCCTTCTTTACCTTCTTTCTATGTTGATAAACGAAACACAGCAATGCTATTATGACAGCATAGTTACAAAATGAGACTGGTAGCTAGAAATCGATACAGGAATCCATATAGTAAGCCAAATTCTGATTCGATGTGTCTGCTTGTTTTATAAAGACTAGAAATAAGAGATAGTTTTAGGAGTTATATTAAACATTAAATGTAAAATTTTTACCACAATTTTTAAGAAAAAGTTATGTAAAAATATTACTGTATTTTGGTTTGCTTAGCGCGGTAAGCTAGTGAAATTACTGGGGTAACGAGATTAAACACTTTATGTCTCAAAGTGACGAGAACAAAGTGGTCCTCTGTATGTAAAATCTATCTTAATCAGCGCCACCTTGTTATGGACAGGCTTCTCACTTACTATTATATGAACGCTTTGTTCGCCTCGTCGCCTAGTCGCATAAAAGAAATAAAAAGTAAGTACATGAAATTTCATGTAAGATAAGAAAGATATTTGGCACAATTAGATAACTTTAAGGCGTGTTTACTAATGTATGATTTTATTTTCATAATTATCAGTTCTCGGAAATATGGTTTGAATGGAATTGCTGTGGGTCCCATGCAGTGACACTGATGTTATCGCTAGTCATCGCCGTCATTTTACAACATCTCAAATGACTGAGTGTTGACGGCTCATCGATATGGGTCACTTTTGATGAATTGCCCGTTCCAATCTTTTGAAGTTCACAAATTTTTCCTTTGACGAATTAAAATTTGGTAAAAGTATTTATAAAATTTGATGTATTAACTTCTTATCTGTTAATATTAGAAAATTGATTGTCTTTAATAGAAATCGATGAAGGCTGAGAGAGTTCTTTCGCTGTCACTGTGCTATAGTTTTTGGTTCGGGTGTTTTGTTCACTTTCCATTGTTTATATTACATATATCCGGGAAAGATCTGAGATTCCTTTATATCTAGGAACTTGAATTAGGTATCACGTATATAAATATTATTTTGCCCAAAATATTTGTATAGATATATACCTAGTTTTGTAATTTAATTGTTATAAAATTTTGTAATTCGGACTCAAGGTAATCTTTTTATTCCACCAAATGACAGAACGAACAACATGTTCACATAGTAGTAAATATGCTAGTTACGATGTCCATACTACATCATATTCCGTTCGTCGTCGTTACGTTGAGAGTTATAGTACCCAAGTAATCGAACAAGCTATCTTTAAAATATGCTCTAACTCTGCACTTAGCCAGTATGGTGGATTTTTGATTTTGACTATTTTTAGACAAGGTCCAAAGTCTCTACCCAAGGAGCATTAAGACTGCAGTTCGTTGCTTTAAAAATATTTGCCTAATTAAAGTATGTTACTTATAACTTAATCTTGTTTGTTGAGTTATACAATATAGTGTAATAATTAATTTTTATGTTCAACTATGTAACATTTTGTTGCGGGCGCGTTAAGTATGTTAGATGGGTGTCGTATAACTTTAATAAAACTTACCCTGTAATTTAAGTTTATAAACAACGTGAAATAACGATTTGAAACTTCTTAGTGTAATGAAAAGCGTTTCGGAATGGCTACTGTTACTCCCGATTCTTTACGAGCGGCACAAAGTACAACAATAAAACAATTTATTTTAAGTTGATTGGTCTTTTATCGTTATGGACATTGTCTTAAGGGTCCTCCGTACTTTGTATCGGTCACTTTGTGTTCGCGTTTGGTATGTTAGTGGGGTCGATTTAAAAACATTGTTGTGATAAATGTTGACTCGATTACACCGCAATTTACCAGCGATCGAAAGTCGCATGATAAATATTTATTATTCAATGTATATTCCTTTACACGAAATTATACAACTCGCCGCCAAAGTTTCGACTACAGCTTTGTTCCGCCGTATACAATAGTGATTCACATAGCAAAAACTATAGAATTGTTTATGTATGTTGTTGTATATTACCAATTAAAATTGCGGAATTTTCAATGTAATGGTACGCGATCTTTAATTGGACATAAATGTACCGTCCATCGTATGTTAAAAATGTGAGCACATTGTATGGAAGGAATTATTGTAGCAATATATTTTAAAAATGAATTGTAAATATGTAATTGGTTGAGAATGATTACGCGTGTAATTGTTTTCATTGTATTCAGTAGGTGCAGGTTGTTGTATGGAAGCATCATTGAAAAACATTTAATGATTCATAAATGGTCAAAGTTTAATTTCATTACGCATTACAATAAGTAAGAGGAAATTGTTTAATATAAAAGAGCAATTTTTTGTTCAAATAAGCTGAGCGATTTCTTTGTCAGTATGTTTCTTTGGTAGTAAGGGCCTGTCCATAACAATGAGATGTTAATTAAAACATAAAATCGCAACAGGACGTAAGAAGTTGTTAAGTCTTGGTACTCCAGTAACTATACTATCCATAGCGTAAATAAAATCAGACCGCAGTAAAATTTATACTGTTTGGAGGCAAAAACAGGCGATAGACCTACCTAGATCTTTAAGATAGATTATAAGAATGAATATAAAGCCAGTGGACTTAATCTCGGAGACGTTTAACTTAATGTACGAGTATCTACCACACTTTTGTTACACGTGTTTATGTCTATACAACATGTCTCTATTTTGTAAGAAAGGGCGTCGAAACAAATATTTAAGGCCGTTTAATAAATGTTCAAAACCCACGCCATACATTTTGGATTTTTAATATAGCGTTAGCGGGCGGTCGCCGGCCACCCAGAGGTGTGGACATCTCGAAACAAATCGAATTATAGTAAAACTAACTTACGATACAACTACCATAACAACATTATACCGTTTATGTGCTAAGCAACAAGATTCAAAATAAACCATTAGTTCAACAAAACAACTGCAAACAAAATCGATTTCTTTGGAATAGCCCCAGTACAGTGTTTTCCAAAGTGCATTAAATCCATGCATAGATATGTTGTGTTTTACAAACGTTTAATGAAACCGCTTCAAATGAATGATGTAAATCGATTAATTCTATTATCTATCGTATATAAAATTAAAATAAAACCATTGAATATATAATTTCCTTTTCATTATCTACGTAAATTTCTCATGAATTGATTAGTTTATGTTGAAGAAGATTTCTTATAGGATTTAAAAATAGACTATCCCGCATGTTAAAATTAAATTATTGTAAATTGTAAGCTACGAAATGTATGTGTCGATATATTGCTGAATAAAATTTGTAGTACGAATGAAAATCTACTTATCTGATTATTGTAGAAATAGCTAATTGAGCAAAGTTTGTAACTCTTCGATTACAAGTTGTATTTTCAGGTTCATGGTAAAAGACACTGTACTGATGTAACAAATGTCATCAAAACCATAAAAATCTAAGAATTTCACATACAAATAATACGCTCGTAAAATATTACACGTTGTTTACTTTTCTGTCTTCCTTTTTATAAACGCGTAGCTAAAATCAAGAACATATGTACTAAAAGTTCTTTTCATATTTTTTCTCACATATCAAGTTATATTATGAACGTTTATCATTTTTATTGATACTTTGACGCATACACGTGGAATCATGTGGTGCTGGAATTTATTGGTTATAATATATAGTGATTTAAAACAAACAAGATCAATATCCTGCTGTGGGCACGAAGAAAGAGAAAGTTTGTTGTCTAACGTTTTACCTAAAAATAGGTTTGTTTACGATTGCCAAACGGTAAAACGGTTAAATTTTGATCGATTTCTTTTTGAAGGATAATTAATAGCAAAAAAGTCTTTCTTTTAGAACATTATTAAACCTTTTAAATTTTCTTGTTTTACTTTTAAGAATTTTTTGAAGATCTACAAATTTTCGTTAAGCTTCTATTAAAGTTTGCATATAAAATGACACATTTTCATGCATATTATGAAAATTTTGAATAATTGTTCTAAGTTGTAGACAACTCCATGGACAAAATTGAACCTTTAAGTTTCTCGCATTTATACACTCACATTCCTATCAGACTTACAGCTCTTATTGACTTTCGACATGTACCTACTGTATTTACAATTTGCAATCGGATCAAAGTTCTTGAGAAAATTCCTTCCATGTAAATTTTCTTCCCTGTAAACTTATGTAACATTCAAAAGCATTGTCACAATAAAGTTTAGACAAATAACACACATCATTATCATCATCATTTCAACCTATGAAAGAACACACAAATACATACAAACAAAATATTTTCTAATTTTTTATATATGCTAAAAAACGGCACACTTGTTATAGCATGGTTAAATTAGAAACTAAATAAGCAAGCTTATTAAGGATATTTTTAATCTTAAATTTCGGTTATATAATAGAGGTTTACATTGTGATGTCTAATTAGCATAAATCAACGGCTGTTCGTATGTAGATCATATGTAGCCCTTTTTAACTATAAATATACTCATTACGCTCATCGTTTGTAACTAAATTGGTAAGCCTCGTTTTTTCAGTATTTTTATCAGATTCAGCGCCTTTTATACTTGAACACAGTGATTTGGGAACTCCATTGTTTGTCAACGGAGAGCTAATGTTTTGAAACTGTCTTAAACTATTTTTTACTAATGCTATCTGATGTCTTGAACGATAATAATTGTAAGATAATGGGAAAAAAAAGTTATTTTCTCATAACCTTTTGTCGCTGCACATTTTAATGAACAGTTCTTATGGTTAGCAAGTGCTGTGCTGGACAGCCGTCTTATGTTACCAGATATTGCGGGAACATTGTTAGCGCGACTGGAGCAGTATTTGCATGCGCTCGTTAACGCATTGCTGTGCTGAGTGACACGCGTCCGCGCTGCTGATTGTCTCCGTCACAGACCAGCTCCTGTAGCCTCTTGACGTATACAAATACGTTGTAAAGTACCAAAAACTTAATGTCTGCATTTTATTCTCATTGTTTACCACTTATCTCTTATCCTATTTTGGTTTTAAACAGAGGAAATACTTTTGCATACTCGCCCTTGCGTCGTGTATTTCAGTGGCTCCATGGAGCAGAGGCTAAAGTTATTGTTGCTTTTCGAACCAGGGGCCACATATTATGTGGTTTGGTTGGTTTTTAGCGCTACACCTGACCAGCTAACAACCCCAAAAGTTTAAATCAGTCGCTATAATAACATTAATGTGCTGCGGCTGACAGCATATGAAAGTTAGTGTTAGTTTATTTCCACGTTGCTTTTTGAGTTCGGCATCATTATACTGTCACCTACTTACTAGCTCTGGTCACACTGCCCATAGACAAAGAGATCCCGATGAAGTCAAATTAAGATCCGCTTGATTATCGCATTGAATTTAATTTTCTTAGTTAATGTGTTTTAAAAATTACCTTTATTTGAAAGGAAGCTGTTGTCATAGTTTTATCTAACAATATGCTAAAGAAATACTATCTTTAAACAACGAAAAAAATACTGCAAAAAAATTAGAATTAAGACATTTAAAAAATAATAGTTTGGAAATATAGTAAAATTGTTATGTTCATATAACCCTGTCAAATTTATTACTGCTGATATTTTTAGGAAACATACTACTTTCGTACTATTTAGTATCTAATCCTGGATTTTCTGTGCTGATTTTTTTCTGTGTTGTTCTTTGATGTTTTTATTAGATCATTATTCACGCGAGAGTGTTTATGATCAAGTTTAAACGTAAAAGTTGGGTAGTAAACTTCATTACGGTATCCATATTTACTGCCTATACCAGTAACCATCTAAACTGTTCATACTCTTTTTTTACTTCACTACAGTTAAAATTAAATTTGCATAAGATTTAAATATTTTTACTTCATGTAATTCTTTACTACCCTGTTGTCATATTTTGCCTTTGCTGTCAGTAAGCATTATTAATATCTCTTTAATATTTACTATAACTTCAAATGTACGACAGTGTACATTATTTTTTTAAATGTAGTTAATGAAGTAACTGGAAAGAATTAAACTGATATATGATAGCCCTTTTTTTCGGTTACGCATTAACTTGGTAAAGAAAAAATCAATTACGCCGGTGAAATAGTGGCTGTGAAAGGTTAATGTAACTTTTTACGGTCCAATTTAATCGGCAACTTTATAGGCAATCGTCAAAACGTTACAGAGAAATGCTCTAAATTAAATTAGGCTGGACAGCGGACAAGGCCACGGCTCCGTAAACGATGAACAGGAGTGCAATGGAAAGCAACTATTTTATAGAATATCTTTAGTACTACGTTACAAATTCATTTTTGTAATGTTAAAAACTAGAACCGATTCAAGTATAGAGAGAACCCATCATGTACCATATAAGTGATGACGCTGCGGAGGAAACGTTTTCTTACTTGCAAAACGTGTATCCATTAAGAAGTTACGGTATAAATTTACCAAGAACCAGGTTTAAGGTTAAGTACAAATATTTTACTTGAATTAATAAATAGTAAATCAGTTAAAAGTTTATCAAATATTATCTAAAAATACATATATATATACTTTTGTGAACAATGGAAATAACAACAAGTAAATATGGCTACATATGTGTACGTGTATGTACACCCGTTTTGTGATGGTTGGTCAGAAAATAGAATTAGTATTGAATACGAAAACCCTGAAAAATAATATCAAGAAGAATGCAGAAAAAATTTTGTACACAACCTCTGTTAACTTTAAAATATGTTCAAACGTACAAAAGAGGAGGCATATGCAGCAGTAAGAGCCAATCTTCTCTTATCCGACACACATTTAAAAAAAGATGTTAAAAAACCAACATTTAATTTTTTTTAATATTTATATGCCGAACCTATCAAATAACTTTTAAATTTATTTTTGTACATTGCATATTCTTCTCTAGGATAATAGATCCTAGAGAAGAAGTGTAACAAAGTGAACCGACGATTCCTCCTTCCCCAAATCCTCTTTCCTCGTCTCTCTCCTCTCCCTTATATTATATAATTTATATATATATATACTT
>DWLS01002273.1:0-18567 GCA_018246255.1 Pachliopta kotzebuea
TATGATAAGCAAACAAGGTCTCCGACAATAGTCCGAGGAATAAAAGAGCATATCAAAATAAAAAAAAAAAAAAACATGGACCATATATTACATATAATATCATATCATTCTCCTTATTTAACTTCTATCGTATTTTTAGATTATTACATATACACTTTATTTAATATGTAATTATTATTAATAATTCAATTAAATAACCTATCTAGCGAGTGTTCTCATAAGTTATATATGAATAAGTTAAATTTTTAATGTTTACAAAGCGTTTAAGAGTGGGTAAGTTATTAAGCTATTTATCACCTATTACATATTAATAATTATAGTTAACATGATGCATTATATATCTTTTTGTATATTAATGTATTAATAAAAATAGCTACGGAACTATTTAATAATACCTTTATCAATTTGTTATTTTTATTAAAATTTTCATCATATGCATGAAAGTATTAAATGTAGTTTATGAACCAATTATAACAATTTTAGTCTGAATAGATATATATAGGATCTAGTGCTTAACCTTCACTATCTTCCGGTTTGATGTTTAGAGGAAATTACTTGGGTAATTAAACTTAACAAAGCCTAAAATCGTTGTTGAAGTTAGGAACTGTATAACATTATGGGAAGCGTATCACTCTGGATCAAATGATAGTTCCTCTCGATCCTTCAAAGAATATGTATTATGGTAATAGATCTCTGTTACTAGTGACCGTCTAGGTTTGGTATCACCGCAGCTCTTATTTCTACCGCCAAATAGTAATGTGCAAAACTTACTGCGTTCTGATTTGAATGGTGTTGTATGCTAGTGAAATTACTGGGGTAACGACACTTAACATCTTACGTCTCAAGGTGTAGAGCACAATGTAGTGCTGTGTATATCATCTTAACCAGTGTTGTTATGGGTAAACGTATCACTTACCATCAGGTGAATGGTATGCTGGTCTCGTCGCTTTATTACATGAAAAAAATATTCTTTGCTAATACAAACGTGAGGTACGTCCTCCGCCAGCTTTACTCCGGCGATCTGTTACCGGTAAGGTGGTTTATTGAAACAAATCGGTCGCTATCAAGTAAATGCATAGTCCACAGCGGCTCCATTACCTAAATTATTTTTTCCCTACTCCCGTCCACGAACTACCACAGGTACAGTATATATCAAATGAAACAAGTAATTGATTTTGACTTATTACTAAAAACAAAACAAATTACAACTATCATAGGAAAAATAAAACGGAAAATTAGAAAAGAAAATAGATACTAAAAGGATATTTAAAAAGTGTAAAGAAAGAAGAACATGTTATGGAATTAGTTTAATTATCCAACTATGAAGTTTAAGAGGAGAAGCGAAAGAGAAGATAACTGGAGATTGTAAATTTATTTATTTTTATTTAAAATTTTGAAACATCTAAAATTAGTGTCAAATAGGCGGACTTAAAGCCTGTAGGCAATATCTATCAGTCAACCAAAGAGATGAGAGATGTTGTAGGAGTTGTTGATGAAAATAATAACAATAGTCATTATATGATACATACATATACATACAATCCTTAACATAAATACAAAAGAAGGTTAATATATAAACAAAATCTGAATGGAATGAAAGAAAGGACGTTTGAAAGAGGAAATACATACAAAAAAAATTAGAGAAACCAAAGTAGTATAAAAAAAAAGAGTTGAAAGAAACCGAAAAATTCTGCCCCACTATACAAGGAACGAGCATTGAAGTAAATTATTTCTCGTTTATTATCTGTGGTTTTGATTCACTTAGATTTTAATGAACTGGTGATCTCTATTGACTGGATAGGTTGATATCACCGCAGCTTCTATTACAATCAATAAACAAAACTGTTAATATTACTGTGTTCCGGTTTGAAGGGTTTTGTAAACTAGTGAAATTACTGGGGTAACGAAACAACAGTACGTCTCAAAGCGACGAGCGCAATGTGGTTCTATTTTAACCATCTTAACCAGCGCTGCGTTGTTATAGGCAAGTGTATCACTTACCATCAACTAAACGTTTTACTCTCGTAAATTAAAATAAAAAAAATCCTCGTAGTAATAATATGTTAAAATTATTTACTACAGTTTTGAGATTTAAGTAGTAAAATTACTAGTGTAATTAATGGTAAGTATTATAGTGAACTGTCTAATATCACTCTATACCGTCCTAAAAAGTATTGGATAAATAAATCTTCGTTTATATATAAAAATGGCAGACTAAGTTCAAGTGTATACTTCAATATTTTCTGCCAGAACTTAGTTTACTTACTTAAGTCAATTATATCCACAGCTTAATATATATACAAAGCTAAATACAAGAACCTTTTAAAGGATTCGTTTCTAACTAAACATTTTGTTTTTACACAGCAATATTACAGGAACTTAAATAAGTTTTAGTGAAGCGTGAGTTGTATTTTGTTACTTTTCTACTAAAAACTCATACAATAGAATAATGTAGTTTGAATGAAAAGAATTACGAATGTTAAAGTCGTAAACAAAGTTAAAAATAAACTGTTGTTACTCCGTTAACCTTGATTGACTTTTCGACTGTTGAACTTGGATTTAGCAGCGTGATGAGATTAATGTTTGCCGATTTAATAATTAATTATATCGGTAAAACAATAAACATATTATTAGCATATTACATATATAATGTAATAATTGATATATATTTATAAACATTATATAACTAGAAAGCTTTCGTTAGTAATATTACTTAGTAATTGATCTATTTCCTTTGAGTGAAAGTTCTTTAGTTTTGTGTTACCTTTTTTAAGATATTAATATAAGATATAAACGTGGTTGGTATTATAGAATGTTAGATGATTTACTACTATACAAACCTTGAAGATTATTTCTAACTACCAAATAGTATTCGCACATTGCTGTGCTCAAACCTAAAGAACAATATTACTGAAGTTATGACAGCGATTACATTGTTATAGTAACATCCCCAAGTCCAAATAAGTAGTGGATTTGAAATACTGGTAGTTGGTTTGTACTGATAAACAGTAATGTGTAAACATTATTGTGTCCCGGTTTGAACGGTGATGTATGCTAGTGAAATTACTGGGGTAACGAGACTTAACACCTTATGTATCAAAGCGACAAGCGCAATGTGTTACTGTGTATACCGTCTTAGCCAGTGCGTTATGGGTAAGAGTATCACTTACCATCAGGTGAACGCTTTGGTCGTCTCGACGAATAAAAGAAAATTACACGATGACAAGGTTTTTAATCAATTGAAGTTATTTGCCACTGCCGAATTACTGCTGTTATAGCATTTCTGTAGAGTTTAATCTTAACCTGCTTCACTATCTTCATTCTTCTTTTCCCTTAACGTAATATTAAATCGTAATCAAATGTTAGTACATTATATTTACAGAACAAAACTTTTGATGTTTTAATTTTCGGATTACATCAATATAAATATACATTAAATATACAACCTCCTATACAAATACCTCATTATACAAATATACATTAAAATCCCTACACTGCACCGTTTGAGAAATAGCGATACATACACCGCCATCTGTTGGTCTGTATCGACAACTATTTCTTCGAGCATTTTCTACGTACGTTTGAATTCTTGTTTACCAATGGATTCTCTACTAGTAATTATTTACAGAAAGAGTTGAAGGAAACTTATTATCGTGTATATCAGTAGTTTTTAAGCCACTCCTTTCTTTGTCTACGAGAACTCTTGCCTTAGAAAATCAATAAAAAAACAATCATAGTAAATTTAAACATAATCAAAATCTGTTTATACATTTAGAAGATTTCATGTCACAGATAAATTCTTGTTTTAAACTAGCAGTACTGTATCTTTCGGAATGGGGTTTAATAATAATAATAGCGGATGTAATTGCCTCGCGAAATTATTAGGTGCGAAGTCATATTGCCGGCAGCGGGCGTACTCTTGCACCATCTGATGTGAGCTGGACGACCTGACGGGCTAAGTGATGGCTCCGGTGATATGCTCGCACTAAGTTGCGCCTGCGCCGGATTATCGCTGCGAACGTACCGAAGTGGGGCCGGGGCGTGGTTACTAATGGGGACGCTGGGGACTTAGAGAAATGTATGATAAAGTTTCATTCTCATAATAAATTATGTCACCACTTCTCTTAAAGACAAACATATACATTATCGTATTCACTTTAGAATTTACTGGTAATATAAGTCTCTATTGCCCGTGACCTAGGTAAGTACCACAGAAACTCCTATTGCAGTATCTAAACATTACTGTATTCCAGTTTGACAGGTGTTGTAAGCTAGTGAAGTTACCGGGGTAATAAACTAACTAATGTCTCTAAACCATCTTAGTGAGCACCACGTTATCATGAACAAAGGTATCACTTACCATCAGGTGAACGCCTTGCTCGTCTAATAAATATTAACATTTTGAATCGTCTACGTCATTATCTCCTTACAAAAGATCTTTGAAGCTCAGATATAAGAACATTAAAATAATTGTTTTTATTTATCAATAATTAACCAAGTTATAAACCAATTAATAAATAAGTAATTTCTGTATGTGATAAGTGAAATGAATGAATTATTACAAATTTCTACACTAACATTGAAATAATATTGTTTACATACTCTTTTCAGTAAACAATCGACTATAATTTTATATCAAGCTTAATTTGTTATAACAATTACAATCTGCCGTAAATAAATGAATAGTTAAGTGCTTATGAAGTTACTTTTGAATATTTTTTATCACAAATTATAAAATGATGAAAACTTTCGCTAATTACATTTGTAATTCTTGTAATATTTTGAGAAAAATCTTATGAATATATACACTTTTATATTAGAAGATAATAATTCGACAAAGGGTTGTTACGTCAAACAACTGCACGAATAATTTTTATATAAAATTTAGTTATTATTATTCACTAATATTCTATTTTAGCTATAAACAACTACTCGATTAGTAACTTTGTTAAACCCAGACAAAATCCCATAGACTTTTATATAAAAAATCCATGTGATCATATTATTTAGTAAAAGCTGTACGAAAGTATATAGCAACAAAAGTAGGTAAGAGTCGTATGCTATAGTCAAACTTTTACTACGCAAAAAATCATTTTGCTTTTTTCATATTACACATGAACTGGCTTTGACTTCACGAAACAGCGTTAAGTGAACTACTTTTTTATTTATGACCTCTAAATACGCGGCAGTTACAATAGAGATAAACCACCAAAGGGAATTTTTGCGCGCCGAAAGGATACCAGTCTAAATTCTCAATTAGGAAACAGCGCAAAAAAATTACTTCTATTGTCTCCATTTGCGCGGTAATAATGGTCTATTGTGATGCAAGGTGCTAGCCGACTGGGATTATATAAATGTCTCTCACATACTACCAACATGAAACACGCCGGCAGTTTTCCCGGAAACACAGCCGCTAGCTAATATTCTGGTCAAAGCGATCGCATTCCAATTGTTTGTTTGCAAATAAAGCAAAGGTTACTTAAATAAGTTGAGACAAGTGATTATCTATTAACGGCCAACGTCTACCATTGTTGCACGTTTTACAATTTCTTTTAAAAGTCAAATGAACTGCTCTGACCCTTTTTCTAAAAATTCCTTTAAACGTATAACATTGTAGAACTCGTTTAAAGTTTATGGCTTAAATAACAACTTTATTTTTGGTTTACTAAGTTCTTTTTACATTTTAAAATAAGTAAGAAATGTTATAAATTTCATTAAATTCCAAGTATGTAGTTTGGCGATCTAAGTTAAATATGTACCGCTGTTCTCAGTATAAGACATCCGTGTATTTAATTCAAGTTTTGTATGATGGTAAAATTTTCCTAACTCTTGATATCTTCCACCCTTAACTTGTTACATAGCAGTATTAGTTAGAAATAAGTTTATAATATATTGTCAAAAGATATGTTACTATAGTGAATAATAGAAATAAGAACATGTAAATGTGACTATATACATATATGTGTCTGAACAGGTTTTGTAATTGTAGATGATAATATAGTATAAGAATTAAATGATGTAAATATAAACTAAAAAAGCACAGAATAATAATATCATGAAAAAGCAGAAATTAAAAAAAAAACCTGCATAGCTTTATTTTTACTGTCAACCAGATGTTCAATATGTATTTATCATCATCAGCCTGATTACAATTTAGCTCCTATGAAAATAACAAACGCTTAAAAATTTTACTTAGCAACGTAGCTCGATTTTACCTGATAAAGGTTTCGGATTTATTTACAATGAAATATATTAATAATTTAATTATAAATAAGGTCGTATCTTATAGGTATAGTCATTAAATTTAACTCATAAAACATTTCTTATATATTACTACATATACTTTTCTTTTTAACCATGTTTATGTTATTTAAATAAGAGTATTTATGTACTTTAGCATTTTGTTTTTTTGCAAATTCTTGGAAGTATAAGTAACGTAATAAAAAAAAATACGGCTGAATGTACAGTCGCCATTTTGCTAAGCAGGTAGTCTTTCTATTGTTTACAACCTGGTCAAACGAGTCAAGGGTCAGCTGTCGCCAATGAGCCACCCCCACCCTTTTACCCCGGCTTAGATTTGCAATTAGCTGTCAACGCAGTTGTGTCTTGCTCTTATCACAGGCAACGTCGGCGGCCTTCGGTGTTTGTTACTCGTTAAGTTAAAACAAGTGGTGGTTAATTGGTGCAAATACAAATTCTTGTGAACTTCAAAGTTAGCTATATTTAAGTGTTGTTATAAGTTAATGATCTGTGACGAACATGTCGGAAAATTTCGACGGCCTTCTCAAATTGACACAGTTCGTGAAGCGGTGGTGGGAAGACGACTATGAGAAGGTTGGTGTAGAAATTACAAGTTACTGTTAATTATATAAAAAAGTTAGGTTACTTGCTACTACTTAAGTTAAAGAAAAACTGAATTTATAGAAAATTTCATTTATTTTTTTTAACTCAACGAAGCGATAGAACTACCCCGTTAGTTTGATTGTACGTTGTCCTAACAATATTAAGAAATTTATAATCTAAATATTTATATGTAAAATTAATGTATTCATTTTAAGACTTTTAACTTATATGTTAATTTAAGAAACAGGAAAGATTTATGTTACAAAGTTAATGTTTTAGTTATTGTAGTATGGAGTGGACACATGTTTTAAAAAGAGATCAAAACTCTCCGTGTTCCAGTTATCCAATTATTAATAATGCCCACGGAGTTACCGCGGTGTGCCCGAAGGTGGGTTTAGGATAAGTCGCGCTATGGCCTGTGACCACACTGTATCATTACGTATATTAAAGTTAAGCGGCCGCTCCGTTCGATAATTTCGTATGGCATCTAAATTGTATCAAAACTGATAATGGGGAACTGTGATCGGATTATAGTGTCTTTGATGAATCAGATGATTATTCGCCGTCATCATTATCATAGTATTATAATTGAAAACATATTAACTTTATTATTAAGTGTTGTAAAATGTTATTTTTATCGATAATAACCTAATAATAGACTGTAATAACAAAATTTATCAACAGTGAAAATTAATGAAACATCGATCAGAATACTTTAGCTGTTATATAGATATATACATAGATTAACAAGATGAAGATATTTAAAAAATCTGTATATCTATCCCAATTCCTCTACATGTGGGATTGGTATCAATTCGGAACCATTTCAAGGTTTAATAGCTTCGTTTTAAAGATTAATCGCTTAGTTAAAGAAATGGTTAAAATGATTATGTATACAAATCCTTGTTAAAATTTTTTTTTAGTATTGAAATTTTCCGTTTGTTCCCTTTCAGTGAGAACAGCAAACCTCCTTGTTCTTAAACAGTGATTGATTAAATTAATAGCGCTGTGTTAATTCAATTAATAAGCAAACCACAAGACCACCACCCACGCATCATGCACCATTGTTTTAGTATTGACAAACACCAGTGCGGGTACTTCGAATATAAACTCACTTTTACGATTAGTAATAACAATAGAAGCTTTCAACTCTTCAAGTTCACAATGAAATCATTGCTGGTATACCACTGGTGACCGTCTAAGTATACACAGAATTTACTTCTACTGCTAAACCAAATATTACATTACTGACTTCCAGTTAAATAAGTGCTATAGCTGTAATATTATTGGAGTAGCACAACAGTTATTTTAAGAAGAAAAACATAATATCGTGCAGTGTAAATGTTATCATCACCTGATGGTAAGTGATACGCTTGCCAGTAAAAAGTAGCTGGTTAAGGTTATGTCTCGTTACCCCAGTAATTTCACTAGCATATAATAACCCTTCAAATCGGAACACAATTTATCAGCTACGACAAGACGGTGACCGGTAAAAGGTTTTTAAATGATATAAAGTTGTTAGTGTGTCGGCCTTTCACTCCGAAGGTACCGTGTTCGAATCCGACTTACACCAATTAATTTTTTAATTTATGTGTTACTTTTTCTTCCCACCTCTTCCTACTTCCCCAAATCCTCTTCCCTCGTCTCTCTCCTCTCCCTTATATTATATAATTTATATATATATATAAATTTCAACTCGCGGAGTCTGGATCCGCGAGTTCAGGGTCCGATGAAGCTTTCGCGGCCATAATAGTGACCGAAAGCATCAACTTCATCCGAAAAAAAAATTTGTGTGGCTATACATATTAAAGAGTTAATGTTCCATTTACCATCAGGTTCCTCTCCTTAAAGAGTTTATATATACAATAATAAGGCTTTATGTTATTTAAAAATTCCCATAAGAATCCATTATGGTTACCAACGTCTTTAAAGGCATCCATTACGCAAAATGGCCCCGTATCCTCGCCCCGCGCGGGACTCGAACCTGTTTACTCGTATCATGAGCTGAACAATATGGCTTGTCACGACACCGAACCGAAAAACGAACAAATCGACCTCACGTTACTTACTTGCGACCAATCGAAATTGAACCTTAAAATTACGCGTGAAAGTTTTTTTAAACCTACAATGTTTTGTTTTTCGTGTGAAATATGCCCATCCGTACATTTCGCCGGTGGGCGTGGGTCACTTGTTGGGCAAATTATATTTTCGCGCCGATTATTAAAAACAGGTTTCTTCTTGTGTGTGATAAGTATTGAATTGATAACTTTTAATATTTAACGGTCAATCAACCCAAAATATATAGCTCGCGAATAGGCATCTAATAATCTAGCTTTACGGTTGTGTTAACATAAATCCCGTAACCTCTCCAAATGCCGACGACCACTGTTAGGGTATTAGTGGGTAAAAATCTCCACCTTGACTTCTCATCAGAAGACAAGGTATCTTTTAGAAAATTTACCTCCGAAATAAAGGCTTCAACTAGGTTAATGCGCTTTACCGCCACAGACCACATCACTTAAAACCGAGTAGGTTCGTGGTCAAGCATTAACCTTTTTGCAATGTTAATAATAAAAAGGTGTAAAACACAACTCATTGGACCCAAACAAACCTCACCTGCTCATGGGCTCTGACTCCCAACCAACCCTCATTGAGCCAGCGTGCTAGGTGGCCCAAATCCTTCCATTATTGTGCGAGGTCTATGTCCAGAAGTGGACGTCAGCTGGTGATCAGGATAATAAATATTATAATGAATGAACTTCGTTTTTGAGTTTGTCGCTGTAACAATTTTCTGAATACTGAAAGAAATACACTTTCTAAATTTTTATTTGTTTATATAGCATTTAACTTTTTATGGTTTTGTGAAATTAACCAAAATAAAATTCACTGGTGGTAGGTCTCAATTGCCGGAGACTTTACGTAGATACCAACGCAACTCCTATTTCTACCGCTAAATAGTAATATGCAAATATTACTGTATTCCGAAGGGTGCTGTATTCTAGTGAAATTACTGGGGTAACGACACTTAAAATCTATTATCTCAATGCTACGAGGGCAATGTGGCAGTGTATATCGTCTTGACTGGCGTCGCGTTGTCATGGTCAAAATTGCCTTACTCATCTCATCGCTACAATGAAAAAGAAAAATATATTCAAAAGTTCTCAAAATGATTAACATGTAATTAACCACCGTTTAGTTTTAACTGCCAATAGAGAAATAATTTATTCGGCTTAATGCCCGGTCATTTGTAACGGCGGTTTTAATTTAATTTAAATATGAATTTACAGCAACAAATTACATAATGGCGGAACACGTAATCTTACGTGAACGTAATTAAAAAGCAATGATCGCTCTCTTACCTGTAAATTTTTGTTTACTTTTTTATATTAAACATTAAACTCGACTTTAGAAAAGCACTTAATGACTATGATCAACACATATACAACTTAGTTAAATCTCAGTAATTTCCAAATATGAGTATAAGAGCATTATATAAATAAAAAAATATGAAAGGGTTGCCATAAATAAAAATTATTTATTATTGTTATTATTTCAATTAGTGTCTTCATAATAACTTTCTTTTTGAGACGAGACTTCACATGGTGGTGAATTACACGCTTGGCAATACCATGACCCTGGTTAAGATAATATACACAGCACCACATTGCGCTCATCGCGTTGAGACATAAGATGTCAAGTATTGTTAAATAAAAAATAAAATAAAAATATATTTATTAGTCACCACAAACAAAACAAGTTACAGAGATAGAATTTCTAGGTAGTAATATATTTCACAATATGTTACATTAGTAATTTCACTAGCATATAGCACCCTTCAAACTTAAACACAGTAATGCTTTCACATTACTATTTGGCGATAGAAATAGGAGTTCCCTTGACTTTTCGTCGTTTTCCTGATCTCACCATTAAACAGTTTGATGAAACCACTTGATGATGATGATAGTAAAAACGTGTTCACCCGAGACAGATATCAGTGTTGAAAAGAGAATAATATATAATTTCTCTCCTAGACTTCTAATGGATATCAAAACGCTTTCATTATTCTTTATACATAAATACTTTTTATTGTTATTAACAAAAAAAAATAAGAAATTCCTTATTTAGATCCCTCTCTTTAAATACTTATAAAATTGGAACGAATCACAAAGGTTATTATTACATATAAACATTTTCAAAACGTTGCCATACCACAGAAACAACTGTAATTTCGTCATTTCAAAGGCAACACTGTGTTTAAGTTAAACGACACTTTATTATGTTGTGTTTATCCGTTTTGTGGAATTAGAAAAAGAAATCTTTCACGTTGTAATTGTGAGGTTTAGTAAAAAATTGCCCTCGCCGCGCCGGCGTGGGCCAAACGACAATTTAATTTTCCCAAGAATGGATAATGATAAGGCAACCCTCGCGGTTATACCAGTTACACGCCTAATCGAGTGACAAACGGTTATAAAGGCGACAATCAAGTTTTATGTGACGCGCTGAGTATAATGGGGCTGATTGCATCGCCTCTGAAGCTTGATATTTTTTTTGCGCTTTTAACACAGAAGTCCCTAGTTTAATTCCGGGGCGATATAATGAAATTTGGTTGGTAAGAGTTTTTCTTACTAGTTTTTTCTACCTTGCTACCAAGTTACTGGTAATTAATAAATAAAATTCACTAGTGGTAGTAGGTCTAGGTAGTAACTAGCGTAGTTCCAAGTTCCGTCGCCAAACTGCAGTATGCAAAGTTTACTGTGTTCCGGCTTAAAAGGTGTTGTGATCTAGTGAAATTACTGCGGTAACGAGACTGAACACCTGAAATATTAAGACCATGAGCGCAATGTGGTCCTACTTATTTCATCTTAAATAGCGCTGCGTTATTATGAGCAAGCGTATCACTTACCATCAGGTGAACACCTTTTCGTCGCCACGTCGCAGTAAAAAAAACTGTCAACGATATAAGATCCGAAGAGTTCTAAGCGAAAATACTATCCGCCACTAAACCATAACAGTGAAAAAAATAAGTTTAAAATTTTAAAAAAAATATGTAATATTTGTGGTGTAAGACTTCTATGCTAATTTTCATAAGAATGTAGTATATTGTTTCTTTCAAAATTATATATTTAATAAAAAAAAACGTACATATGGAAGAAAACTAAGTTATTATTACTGAACATGACCAACTGACTCGTGTTAAGCTGCTCAAACTTTGATTAGTTGATTTAATTTTGACAACGTGCAACGGCCCCGGAATACTTATCAAATGAATAGTAATTTAGTTTTTGGATTAAATCGCTTCAAACACGCGACAGAAACCACTTTTCTATTCCTTAGTCGACTCGGAACCGTCATTTTACACAATTTTACCCAATCGCTCTCCGTTCTCGGAATTAATTTGATATTAGCCTTTGAAAACGCAAGGTGCGGTTTGTTGTACGAGCGATTGTTATTATGGAGACGTATTTAAGTGTTACGTTTAAGCTCGCTTTGAACCCTAAGATTTAACACAATATTAACAAAAGTTAGCAATTTAAATTTAAATGTATGTGTTCCACGTATAATTCGAATTTATTAAGGTACAAAAATGCAGTCCTGATATACAAGCTATGCTTAGATAAAGATCCAGTACCACCATCTGTTATTCATCTTAAGAAAGTTTGGAATAAATAAATTATATATATAAACTTTGTAATACTTTTTCTGGAAAGGTTAGATCAACTCTTCATTAAAAAGTTTTAATAGAAAACCTCTTGTAAATGTAAAAAATATAATTTATTAATTTGTATAAATGCAGAATACTTAACAAATAAGTGATAAAAGTCATCTTGGGTCACAAATAATCAATAACAACAGATTCAATAACAAAATGTATTTATTTGTTCCAGGAATCGCAGACGACTAGCAATGAAAAATGGAATGGGCGTGGTCCAGAACACAACATGGCTTTACAGCAAATTCTCAAACTTCAAGAAGCAAGAGCTCTACACAAGACTTCTCTTCTCCCGATCTACAAAAAGAATGGCCTTCCATCACCTCCGATTGATAGCCAAGAATATGAACAACATAAGAGACATGAAAGCTATCCTGATCAAGTTTTAGAGCAATTAAAACTTGAAGAAGAGTTTAGAAGACTAATGGAAAGATCAGCCAATGGAACACGCGCAGATGAATCTTTAAAATATTTCCAACACATGATGGAAGCACGACAACATTTCGAATATTTGAAGAATATCAAAGAAAGAGACGGTAAACATTCATACCCGGAAAACGACAACGTCGAAGTAAAAAAGGAAGTAAACAAACAATATGACAATAAATTTACACCAATCCTTAAACAGTCACCTGTGCGAACGTCATCAGCAGAAGTCTCGCCAAATCATAGTATTCGCTTATCTACCTCATCCAGTCCTCCCTCAACTACTAGTCCTATTAATTCATCACCTCTTAGTCATTTACAAAACATGCAACCTTTCGACTTTCGTAAGCATAAACTGTCTGAAAGCAACAACAAAGAACAATCAGTGAAACAAAGCTACGAGGTTAATAATGCAGAAAAGGCTGCAATAGAAATAATGAGAAATCAACTTTTTAATTTCCAATTACCACCTAACTTGCCCATTCCACCAATGTCTATGCCATCTACATTTTCTCATCCCGCAGCAATGGTAGCTGCTCTAAGTCAAAATCCCATGGGGTTAGCATCGTTACAAGCGTTATTACCTCAAATGTCGTCTAAAATATCTGAGTCTAGTGAATCCAAAACAAATAACGGTCTTGGCACTAATAGTAGGCCTGACGAAAAAATCGAAGAAGAAAATGTTCTCAATCTTAGTAAAGATGCTTACATAGAAGCTACACACAAGTCCAGAGACTTAATGATTGGTAAATGTTTAAGCCCTCCTAAAAGACATTGGGGCGCATCACAAATGCCTTTAAATTTGGGAACGCACTTCATCAATCCTGCCACTGGTAAAAAGAGAGTACAATGCAATGTATGTCTCAAAACGTTTTGTGATAAAGGAGCACTTAAAATTCATTTTTCCGCTGTCCACTTGAGAGAAATGCACAAATGCACTGTGGAAGGCTGCAGCATGATGTTTAGCTCCAGAAGATCAAGAAACAGACACAGTGCCAACCCTAATCCTAAATTACATTCACCGCATCTACGACGAAAAATATCTCCCCATGATGGCAGAAGTGCTCAAGCTCACTCAGTTCTTATTTCACAACACGGACCAAGCTTAAATATACCACCAGTTATAAATCCAATACACGCGTTCGGTTCATATCCAATTATCAACCCTGCACAAAACGTTCGGCCCTATACTAGTAATATGCCACTAGAATACAAAAATAACCTTAATTTTTCTTCACATTTTGATCAATCTCATTTGTTCCGTCGAGAATCAAATACGGATGATATAAGAGATACAGATGGTCAAGGTGAATCGGATGAAGATGACGGCATTGTTGTTGTAGCTGGAGATGAAGATGATGATGATAACGAACACATGGACACTAGTGATTATTATTCTAATCTTAATAAATCAATTGGATCCTTAGAAGATTCAGAAACTGATTTGGATCAAAGAAGCGTAAGTGATAATAACGATAACAGAGAAGTCAGAAAAGAGGGCACAATAAGTCCCGAAGTAATGAAAAGAAAACGAAAAAATTTAAATCCTGTTCGATTACAAAGTAATCATAATAACGAAAATCTAGAAAAGAAAACCAATAGTGATAATGGCCAAACTGTTGTAGATAATTTAATAGACCCTAAAAGATTAAAGTCCGAGGAAAAAGAGAACGAAGATAATTGTACTGTTTCAAATGACAATCAAAATTTAACAAAAGTAAAACTAGAAGTTACACAAATCAAAGAGGAACCTCCAGAAGTAGAATATAACGCACAAGATCTACGTATTAAAGAAGAACCACAAGATAAAGAGGAAAGTTGTAAACCACTGCAGAAATCTCAATGTAGTAGCGAACAATTTTCATCTGAAAATGCACTAAAAAGATTGGAAAGTTTGTCAAAGGGAGACTTTCCTAATGTATCTAAAAAAAATGACGTTCATCCCTTAGGCCCATATAATCTATCAATGCATGAGACGATGGAATTTTCTGATAGATCTCCATCGTCGTCTGTTTCAAGTTATGATTACGTATCAGATGATTCTCATGGACAAATTCATGGGCACTTTGAAGGTGGTTTCTTTGTGGTCACTACGGATGTACCTACTGACGTAGAAAATCCGCTCAAATGTACTGTTTGCGATAAATTATTTCAAAATATATTCACTTTAAAGATTCATTACCAAAACACGCATTTAAAAGTGATGTATAAATGTAATAACGAAGGATGCCAAGCCTCATTCACGACAAAGCAAAGTAGGGATCAGCACAGCTGTAACATTAATCTGCACAGAAAATTGTTTTCAATGTGCGGTAGACCATCCGATGAGTCCCCGGCCACATTTCTGAACAAGATTCGTGAACAAATGGATGTGATATCAAAATTTAATGAAGACGAACGTATCATACCGTACATAGAGGCCCAAAAATACTACCAGGCTCGCGAAACGGAGAAGCCCAAAAATCACATAAGCCAACAAATACCATTTGGAGTACCTTATCCTCCTCTGCAATTTCCCGAGTCATATCTGAACGGACGAGATATGTTTAATCAGCAACCATTTCTATTCACTCCCTTCGGCATGTTGCCGAATTTTCCAACTATACCATTTGGTTTCCTCCCTCCGAACCTGAGTCCATTCGGATGTCAAAACCAAACTTATTCGCCGCCGATATTGCGAAAGTTAAACTACTGCGTCGAAGATGAAGCACCGCGGCCGAATAAAGACGGCCTTTACCCTTGTCGGGGTTGTCGAGAATTTTTTAAGGATCTTATGGGATTGAAGCTGCATTGTGAAAGTGTTCACATACAATCCCTGCACAGGTGTTCGGTGAGTGGATGTAACGCAGCGTTTTTCTCGAGGACTAAAAGAAACATTCACTCCGAAGCACATTTAAGCTCCAGGCGCCAGAACGGAAGAACTGCCCACCTTGTTAATTCGTCGTGACCTGATTACGAAAGCGATTCACAGAGATTGCAAAAAGTTTAAATTCCAGTGATTTTTTTTGAGTAAAACCAAAAAGTAAAAAATTAAATGTTTCTGTAAATATCAACACATAATTCTTTATTGGACTAATTACTTAAAGTATTGTTTTTTGTAACTTAATTACAAGTAATTTAAAAACGTTTGTCATGCTCCCTTTTGCTTCCTAAGACAGTGTACATACAATTAGATATTTACGAATAGCTATTTAGAAAAATTAGAGCGTATTGTACATTCCAACATTCCATAGTAATAATTGTGCAATAAATGTATATAATAGTAAATAATGTATAAAGCCTCCTTTAAATAAAATGCTGAATGTGAACACATTAGTATGATTAATACGGTATGATAATTATGCCGGTTTAAATTATAAAGCAAATATCATAGTATTTAAATAAATAAAAAAAACTTTAAATGTATTCAAAATTAGATCATATCTGTTACTTTTTTGGTGCTACATAAATATTTCTTGTATGTAGTTTTGGATATGTATTCCTGTCTTAAGCGATTCATGTACGTACGTAGTTTCTAATCAGTGTGATTTTTGTTACAAATAGATTAAAATTATAATGTGTAAGAACCAAAAAGTATTAAATAAATTTACGTGTAAGGCGAGTGGGCGTAAAGTAAAACAGCATGTTATCCTTACTTCTGCCAAACAAATATACTAAATATAAAATAAAAAGTTTAAATTTCAAACTTACTTTTATTACCTTTCCTTTTATTTCATTTATCGAGGTAGCTAATTTCCTTTTACTGCCATTAAATATAAATTTAAAACACTGATATTCCTACTTATAAATCCATATCGATGATTTTTTATTTAAAGCTGCTCTAAATATAACTCTACTTACAATAGCATAGCACTTTGTTTACAAAGGCAACCCTCTTACTTTTTAAAAGCATTACTATTGGAATCAAATTTTAATGTCTCAATTTAACAATTACGACGCCAAATGATTTATTTTATTAAAACCTGTGTAATGTATGTATGAGGAAAAATTAATGCAAAATTTCATTCTATCTCGTCAGAAAGACTGCTTTCTATAAGGTTATGTATAGATATGTATAAAGGTAAAGAAAATTAACAAAAACATACTATATACGGGAATAGAAATATAAAAATTATACAGCTAACATGTTCAATAAAAACATTTGTTCATATGAACATATACGTATATAAGACACAAAAGTAAAGTTCAACAAAAGAAAACTAGAATGATTTGATACCACTGCAACAGTGCAAAAGGCTGTAGACCAATGATTTTAAACTACTATTTTGTAAAAATGAAAATCCTATTATCGACCACAAATGATAATTTCACGTGATACAAAATGACAATGAGGCATAGCTTTTTATATTTAAAATGCGGGATACAGCAGATGTGACTGGAGATGTCTAATATTATAGTGGTAGCTAGCTAGGCAGGTTCATATACACCATACCATCTAGGCTCCTTCACTCATGACCCCGAAATCGAGTTAACCGCTGCGGTTAAAGTGATAGTTATAGTTTTTAAAATAATAGTAAGAATATACAAAAAAATCTAAAGTTATATAATAGTATTTTACGGAAATCGAGGTAATATTTCACAAGAATCATGACGTATATATAAGTTAATTATAAAGAATAAATTCGAATAATAATATACTACAATCTCATTTAGTAGAAACAACAAAGTAAATAATACGGTCTTCCTTTTCGTTATCACTCTTGACAGAGTAGTCATGGTCATTACTTCAGATGTTGGTGGCAAACTTCATAACACGCTGCCACTCCTTTCTGATGGCCGTTTACTGCCTATTATCAGGTATGTAATATGATAGTAATGAGAAAACATCAGATCAGTAGAGTCCCGTTTCACGAATGTATGAAATAGGCAGCAATCAGGGTAGAGTGGAAGCGCCTAGTGGAATGACTGTCTTCAACTACTTGATGACCACGACCTATCTATTAAGACTGAAAAAAGAAGAATGAAAAAAGAAAATAGTTATTAAATTTTGACATAATAACGGCGATAGCCTGCTAAAAATAAATTACTAATATAATATATATAAGGCTATTGCTAATGGCGTCTTATGACTAAGTGCTGTTTAGCCAATAAAATATTCGACGAGCCCTTGTTCAACGAACGGGCGCAATTAGACCCGGCGACATGTCACGTCGCCGTCGCGTCACGTGCTTCTGCCGTCACGTCACGCGACACGCCGCCGTCACGCGGTGTGACGTCGCTGTCACGCGGCGTGACGTCGCGTGCACGAGCTCTCTTTAATTTTTAAGCTATTCAATTAACGGGGGACAGTATCAAAGGGAGCCCCTACAAATTGATTTCGTGTTTGTAAGACTTCTCATTAAGCGTTGTTGTCATTTAAACAGTCTTATTATTTGGTAATATACTGCTGGTAGGTTTCCAACCCAGGTTAAGCTGTATGCAAGTGAAATTACGGGGTAACGAGACTTAACGCCTTACATCACAAGGCGACAAGCGCAATATGATACTATGTATACTTTCTTAACCAGCACCGCGTAGTTATGGGCAAACGTATAACTTTAAGATTAGATCAGCGTTCCACAAACTTTTTTGTGTCGTAGACCCCTTGC
>DWLS01002274.1:0-18567 GCA_018246255.1 Pachliopta kotzebuea
ACACGGTACTCCAGTCTCGTCCGAATTTGTACGGGGGTCACGGGATAACATCGAGCAGTTCATCCGCAACCCCCGCTAAATTCATAGGATAAACTATATATGGTATATATTTATATATACATTTATATGTATCTATAACTATGTATATACATATGTGTGAACATTACATTATTTATTTTTTCTGAACCTCGACATCGCCGAAACAAGTTTTATATGATATTAAATATCTAAAAGTAATCTTATATACTGGATATTGACCTAAAATTGGCATATTTTAAAAGAACAAATATTATTAGTAAATATATAAATAGTGAATAAGACAAGTAAATATATGTTTGCTTATTAAATAATTAAAGTAGTTAGTAAATTTTTTTTTCTTTTAAAAAAAAATTATCAGGAATCTCAATTTAAGGTTGGATCGGAGTTCCAGTCATCATCTTGATGGCTGCAACGGCTGCTTTCAGTGGTAAGGCGCTGGCAGATTGTTGGACTATACTTGAAGGACGTGATCCCGAGATGAGAAGCAGAAAGAAAAATCCTTATGCTGTAATCGCTGATCAGGCTTTGGGAAAAAAATGGAGGTGAGCTTCCCACGCTATAAATAAACCCACAATAACCTTTTAAAGTATTTACATATATTACCTAAAGAATTGAATCAATATAATTTCTGTCCCGCTTTAGGAGATAATTAACATATTGTGATATTAGAGCTGCAGTTTTTATTAAAAATAAAATATGATTTTGAAAAAGGGAGAAGACAGTTTGGTTAAATGTACCATCAGAGAGGTAACTGGTAATATTTATTGTTCGCTGCAGAATAAAGAAAACATGAGTGCTTTTCATTTATTTAGTTTTATTTTGTTCCTCCTTATTGTGGGATAGGGAGGTTAATTTCTTTTCTCACTTTTTTCCGTTAATTATCTATTTAAATTCCTTGGTGACATTTTTAAATGAAACCTTTAGGTCTTACTAAATTTTTCTTTATTAGCCTATATACGTCCACTATACATAGGTTATCCCTTTAGTGCGGAGATTTGGTCCGTTTCCCACCACTCAGGCCCAATGCGGGTTGGGGACCTAGGGTCTCATTTACTGATTAGCTAGCTCGTTTATTTAGATCCTGTTCTGTGGGACTCCTTACAACCCTTACTATATTCTAGTAATTTTTTTTTTATTAGAATTTTTCAGGTTTATATAGGTTAAAACATTGAAATTCTTAATCTTTCCAGCGTTAACCAGGTCTCATAACTTTAATCTCATTAAAATTAAGTCTGTTAAGGGCCGCTCGGTGTCTTCTGTGCAGTTTATTAGCGGTATTAGTTGGTAACTGGTGCTTAATAAATAAATTCTTGACGTGATTACGTTTATTTTTCAGTGCGTTTGTTTCTTTGGCGATTATCGTTTCGTCGTTCGGAACAGCAGTAGTTTACTTGCTGCTGGCTGCGCAGATAATAGAACAGCTCTTACTGTCCCTCGTGCCCACCATCACATTCTGCACATGGTACCTCATTGTTGCCGGCGTCATGGTGCCTCTTGCGCTATTTGGGACATCGAAGGATTTTTCGTAAGTTTTCATTTATAGTCGATGGTAGGTTCTCTTTAAACGGAGACTGTCTAGGTCCACCTGCAGCTCCTATTTCTACCGCCAAATAGTAATGTCCAAACTTTTCACTGTGTTCGAGTTTGAAGGGTATGCTAGTGAAATTACAGGAGTAAGGAGACATAACACCTTATGTCTCAAGGCGACTTGCGCAATGTGGTGCTGTGTATACAATTTTAAGCAGCGCCGCGTTGTTATGGAAAAGTTTATCATTTACCATCAGGTTAACGCCTTGCTCGTCTCTTCACTTCGGCAAATAAAAAAAAATACAAGCTAAAGGGTAGTTCATGGTAAATTATCGGATTCCGTCAAAAATAAAATGTTGGTTGGTTTCATGTAAACATTTGCAAAGAATCTACCGCTAATATTTGTTTAATAACTATAATAATTTAATTGAAGACGCTTTGACTGGAACATGTATAAAATATGTTTTAAATTATACATGGATTATTTATAGGTATTATTGCAAAATTATACATAATCCGGTTGTAATTTACATGTAATGAATTATTAAACATATGTTAATCAAAAGGCTTTCCATGTTATTAAAAGAGCGTAACTTAGAACTGGTTAAACATACACAAAATAGTATATATAACTTATTTCTTTTCAGTACTCGAGTATTATAATTTATATGGATATTGTGATAATTTTTAAATCATTTATATTTTGGGCTCGTTTTTAAGCTTTTTTTTTTCATTAAAGAAATTCTTGTTAATTTCTCCGATCGAGAAGAGAAATGTAGATAAAACTCTTTTTATTAATAGCTTAGTTCTGAAACTATATTCTACTTTTATTATACTTGTATTATTAGAAAAAAAGCACAAATCAACACAAAACTACTTGTGTCTAGTTCTTGTTAACGAAGCTATTATTATATCCTATTGTTTTACAATTTCTTTACACTTATATTTTCTAATATTATTACTGTTATGATTGCTATATTACAGGTTTATAGGACAAATAGCTTTCTTCACGAGTTTCCTCGCCTGCTGTCTCTACTTGATTCAGATAATAGAAGATGCAAGACCATTCGTATACCGTTGGGGTATCCACGGATTCCAAGATTTCTTTCTCGCTTTCGGAACCATCATGTTCGCATTCGGCGGCGCCTCAACTTTCCCTACAATTCAAAATGATATGACCGATAAAAACAAATTCGGAAAAAGCTCATACTACGGTTTCTTAGGTAAGAACTTAAGTAAAATAATTTCAAAGGAAACTAGTAATTAAAATTTTTACAATATTAAATTGGGCTAATCGACTACGGTTAATTTAGATATATATTTCTCCATTTTTGCTGTTCTCATCTCTCACTTCCATTGGTGTTATATTCGTTTTGTATATGAAATCTTTACTTCTTTAAAATGATGTCTTTTCTCTTTCCACAGCTACGCTCATTTGGTACCTGCCCATTGCTATAGCCGGTTACAGCGTGTATGGCGAGTCAGTGGCCCCCAACATTGTTCAGTCACTTCCTGCGACTGCTCTAACACTAGTCGGAAACATCTTTATGACCATCCATTTATTATCCGCTTTCATAGTTATTATCCATCCCCTATTCCAGGAAATGGAGGAGTTATACAACATCCCTAGAGGTATGGTAACATTTAAATATTTCTTATAGATTCCCAACTCTTTTTTACATAGTAATAAGTTCTGTAAGATAGTAAATCTTTGTTTTTGTTATAGATACAGTCGGCAAGCGTACACTGGTCCGTTTGTCTGTAATGGCTGCAATCATTTTCATCGGCGAAAGCATCCCTCGCTTCTATACAATTCTGGCACTGGTCGGCGGTACCACGGTAGCTCTCCTTACTTTCGTCTTGCCATCCTATTGCTACCTTAACCTGGTCAACCAACCACCAACTGAAGGACAGCCTGCAATGTAAGATACAATAAATATTTTAATGACAAATAATAAATTAAAAGCTTCAATATAATTTGTATTACACAAATATGTTGTATCCCATCAACCCGCATTGGGCCAGCGAGGAACGAGACGGCCTAAACCTCTCCAATATTGAAGGGGCCTATGTGTAGCAGTGGACGTCTATCGGCTGATGATGATAATCATGAAATATGTTGTAAACAAAATGGTCGCATACTATCCTTTTTCAAGTTATGCATTTTTAAATATTTACATTTTATGTGAACTGTACTTCGTCTCAAAACAACCAATTTAATGTGATACCATTTTAACTAGCGCCGCGTTTTTATAGGCAAGCGTATCACTTACCGTTAGATGAACGCCTACAAGGTTTCCTCTTCCTTTCTAATAAAAAGAAACTTCTATGAAAGTCAATTGAGATGATAATAAAGAACTTATTTTCATAATATATCAAATAAGTAATTTTTATTATACAATATATACATGGATAATTTTTTTTTTCATTTCAGTCAAAACAAAGGCTGGGTAAAACTGCTGTGTTGGGAAGTTATAGTGATGGGAGTTCTGGGTGGAGCAGCGGCGACTTTTGCATCCCTCAGCGCCATGTTTGGCACATCCTTGGCAACTCCTTGCTATTTGAAGTAGAATATTAATAACTATTTCAAATACACGTTATTAATGTTTATGATTTTAGTATAGAAATAATTTTTAATCTATTGTCTTTTAGTCATTTAAGTTCTTTACACGTTTTTTATGATGAAATTATTATAAAGAAGTTCTAAGTATAACAATTCATTTCTGTCTTTTCATAAAATTTAGGTTAAATATAAATAGAAATAAATTTGATACGAATTTTTTTTATTTAAAAAATTGTATTACATATAATTTTCTTGTTAATTGTTCTTATATTGTAGATTTTATTATATTTGCCGTATAATAAATGGAAATATTTATGTAAGATTTGCTTTGTCTTTTTACTTGCAATGTAAAATGTATTGAAGGAGCATTTAATGGAATAAATCGTAAATTTATAAAATGTTCTGTATTTTTCTTCAAACCTCTATAGGTTTATCTTCATAAATGCTGAAAGATAAGGTAAATTAAAAATGGGAAATAAAATTATATCCACTCAGAACCTTTACCTTCATGTTCCACAAATATGCTATCATCGGCATATGCGAATGCACAACTGACCAAATGGCTATTGATTATTATTTCGAATGTAATAAATTAACGTCTAAATTTTTCACTATTTTAATGTAAATACTGCAACGTTAATTGATAAAACTTTGGTAATAATAATAAAAAAAATATCTTTCAACAATCACACGAACACAAAGGCCCTTTTTAATGAAAATGCAATGCTTAATACTGGACTTAGTTTCACAGCTGGTGTTAAGTCGCGGTGTGGTCGGTGATGGTAAAATATTTTGATAGTGAGATGATAACCACTAACTTCTGGTTAGCAAAAAAAAAAGAAGATTCCCTTTTACTATAAATTATTTTAATTAATGAACATGTATTTTAAAAAATATAATGATTACCTTGAAGGAGTACATAATAAATACAACATGCACACATAAGAACATTCTTAAGCAACAATTTAATTAAGGGCCCTTGGCATGTGTTAACCTTTGCAGAGTGAAATCCTTTACATTTATCAGAGATAAATATTATATATTAACCGATTACTTAAAGCGCCTGTTCATTTGCTTCTACTATTTTTCAGTTAAGCATCAGTGTATTTACAATAGACAAGGCGTTCTGTGAAATAACTACAGTACTATAACTAAGTAACGAAACTCATCACTTATTTTCAAAACATCTGTAACAATGTGGTATTGCTTAAGTATCTTTACTACCATACTTAGTCTAAGTTATGAATAAGCGCATGATATTTAAATGACAAGTTAAACGAGTCGCTCATCTGATCGCTGCAAAGGGATTCTTTAATCTTATGAAAATTGACATAAGATGTAAATGTTTTAAAGAGCAATTATTATTAAATACTTTCTCTTTAAAACAGTATTGTTATGTTTTAAAAAAATATGCGTACTTTTATGAGAATAATATATAACATGTAGATTATAAGTTTATAAAAGATAACATTTAACCTCCGCCTAGATTTATGTAACTTTCGTTTTATTTTATGCGTTTAAGACTTACTATTGTCAAACGATAACGTTAAATTAGACACTGAGTCATTGAGCATTTGTTATCTGTTAGCTGTCGGCGGCGGTCGGGGACATCGCGGTCTCAAGTTCGACTAAAACTTATGTAAGTACGTCATCATAATTAACATATTTTTGTTTTGTTTATGTACAGTAAAACTACTTCGCTTTTATGTCTATATTATAAAGTGTGACATTTTAATCAATTTAATTCTGCTATTTTTCATAATAATTATACTGGTTTAAAAAATATGCATATAAAGAAAAATTTAATTTTCTGTAAGTCTTAATACCGAGCTTAATAGTTTCCCTATACTTATATTTTCTTTGTTTAGATTTAAGTTATACGTTACTGAACTTACTTTTTCAACATCCTATTCAACATGTTGCTTCAATTCCTATGATTCAAAATAAACATTATTTCTAAGTAAGATTTAATGCTTTGTCCGATGACAAAATATATTTACATATTTCATCATATTTTTGCCAAAATTTATACATCAATATGTGTATAAGCAAAACAAAATAATCCAAAATCGAAAATAATGAATTGAAGATGGTCGTCCTTAAATAATATTTATTTTGAATTTCAGTGATAATAATTAAAAATGGCCGTAAGCGGAATTATTCGTTTAGCGACAAGAATACACCGGTCTAGCCCAGCCACCACTTGCTGCAAACGGGCACTATTCAGCACTGAAAATAAAGGTAAAATTAAATAAAAGAAAGGGTTAAAAAATAATAAGAAGCTAAATTAGTAGTTACTTCGCGACTTCGCTAATCTACGAAGCAATCAACTGAAAGTTAAATACACAATATAACAAATATAAAGTTAACATTAAATAATAATCATCATCAGACTGTATATACATAATCTATCCACAGTGCTTTTAACCATTTGCAAATTTATGAGTTTACTCAAATTTATTGAGTTTTAAAATAATTATATCCTGATCACTGACTGATAGGTTGATATGTTCTTTAATTGCTCGTAACCACAAAATTCAATAATTTGTGTGGTTACGAGGAAATAAAGAACATATTAGTAATTGTACTAGATGGTAATTGATAGAAATGATACAATGTGACAGTAGTTAGAAATATATACAAGATGTAAAATCTCTTTACCTCATTAATTTCATTAGCTAGAAAACTCCAAACTGGAATACAGTAATGTTACCACGCTAACTTTTGGCAGCTGACCTTGTACCAACTATTTCTGCCAAGAAATAAGCATATAGTATATGAAGATTTTGTATTTTTTTAAAGTTTTCGATTTTTACGATAAATATGATTTAATTTGTATACGCATTGGAAGCTATGTATAGATTAAGCTGGGTGTTTATTATATTACCGACACATCTATTTAGTCTTTCGTTATATTGTTTGTCTAGATTATAATACTTTGCGAATGCTGCAACGCGACTGTACCATTGTAACAAACAATATTGTTTTTATTATGTTGTTGTGTAACTATTTGAATGTTTACACAATCGGGCTGATTTAATTTATTGATTTCTTACACTATGTAGGAGAGGAACCTCTCATTTCAGACTGAATTTTTGTTAATACATATATAATGATAGACATTGACTCGATTTTTTTATTCGACTAGACGACGAGATGAGCAATGCGTTTATCTGAAGGAAAGTGACACGATTTCCCATAACAACGAGGAGGAACAAGCTAAAATCGTATACACAGCACCTTAGACGATTATTGCGATCATCGCCTTTAGACGTTAGTTGTCAAGTATCGTTACCTCAGTAATTTCACTAGTATATTATATAATATTCCCTTCAAACCAGAACACAGTAAGATTTGAACATTACTATTTGGCGGTAGAAATAGCAGCTGCGGCGATACCTACCTAAACGATTTCCGGTGATTTTTATAAGAGCCATAAAATTGATACAAAAAGCTTTCAAAACTGTTTTTTCAGTGTTAGTCCGATTACTTATTGAAAAGTATTAAACCTTATTTACAGCCGACCTATTTACAATGAGATTTAGTTTTAGTTTTTTAATTAGTAAAATTTGTATAAATATTATGATCATGCGCAATTACAGTTTAACCGGTAAGTGAATGACACAGATTTACTTCAATTAAAGCTTTTAAATATTTTAAATTATGAAATATCATTGACCCGATTGCCTTATCTGAAATATTTGTGTTGATCACCTCTTGCGCAATGGTTCTCAGCCTCTTTGTTCAGGGTTAGAACATTATCGGAACTAAGTAGCATAAATTTTTTTGTACAACACCAGTCATTGATCATTTAGACAATTGAAGTATCACGTTATCACCGGATTTCTCTCGTGTTAAATGTAACAATGATTATCTTTACTGGATATTGAGTATGTTTACTGGTGGTAAGTTTCTTTTAGCGAAGCTGTTTTTGCTGTTTCTGCCGCTCAACAGTAATTTGCAAACATTACTGTGTTCGGAGTTGAAGGGTGCTGTATGTCAATGAAATTATTAGGCTAATAATATTTAACATCCTATCTCAAGGCGACGAGAGCAATGTGATGGTGTATCGCTTACCATCAGGTCCACACCATGCTCAACTCGACGCTTCGTCGTATATGCAGAACTGTATATAGTTGAAAACTAGAACACAGCATCAGCAACCAATTTATCTATATTAAATTTTAATTAAAAAAAACGTGGCAACGAAATTTAACCTGTGACTTTTTTGTTAAAAGTTGAACGATTAGATGTTACGTCACGAAGACATATCAAGTTATTATTTTACTTTCTCATTTTAAAGATGAATAGGTTTTCAATAGTATCCTCCTTTGTGGAGAAAAATTTGTATCAATCTATTACTACTAATGAATTTATCAACACCGACGTATATTAGAACCCTTGGTTCTTTAATTTGATTTATTTTATTTATTATTTCAGCAAGGTACTATACGAAGAAACATGAATGGGTGGCCGTAAAAGGAGACATTGGTACAGTCGGAATATCACATTATGCGCAGGTCCGTTGATTTTCTCTTAATAATAATCATTGCCATATTAACAGTTTTCATACTGTTATTTTTAAAATTTAGAAAAGAATCTCCTTGGCAAATGAAGATAGAGAATTGTGATGAAATGTATGTCGTAGTCTTATTCTTATACTTATACATTTGATTATGAAACTAGGCACACTAAAACTGGATGTCTTCTTGGAAGTCTGCAGCATCACACATCTTAACAAGTACATTAAATTTTCAACTGCGTATATTCTTATCTACGTTCATACAAAGGCCGGAGCACTTTTGAACGCAATGTTGATAAGATATTCTTTTGTATTTTTTACTCATTAAATAACTGTTTAATTGTGTAGAGAACTTTGAGAACACCTCTGTTATCACCAAATCGTATATATATTGTAGTATATACTCATTTTTTTTAAATAACTTAATCCAATTAAAAACAATCTTAGTGCTTTCGGAAATAAGAATTTATCATTGTTTTGTACTCATAGTCATATAGACGGTTCCGGGCGAAAATTTTCATAATAATAACAATGATATTCAATTAATTTATAGGACGCGTTAGGAGAAGTGGTATTCGCACAGCTGCCTGATGTAGATCGAAAGGTTGCGGCAGGCGAAGAGTGCGGTGCTCTCGAAAGCGTTAAAGCAGCCAGCGAGGTGTATACACCAGTTTCTGGAACAGTAAGTGCCTTGATTACAATCACATAATGCTCTATTAGAAAGTTGGTTATGCACTCGCTTGCATTTTAACGATGTATATAGTTCCTATTATGACTTATATTCTTTATCGTATTTTGGCACTTCTTTAATTATTCACTGTAAGTAATAAACACTGACAATGTTTTACAAAAAAGATTTTTGTCTATGATTTCACAGAAAAACCATTTTCTTAAATGATGCCATCCTTCGACACAACTTAATAGTATTAATATTTTGTTTGATTCGACAAATCTTATATAACAGGTAGTAATATTTGAAAATGTTTAATTAGAAACTTTTTATGCTTACCCACGACTAGATCAAATACGAGGGATTGAAAAAATTTGTCATTATTATATCAATGCATTTTAATATTAAACAAATGGCCCATACAAAATTTTGAAATTTTGGGCATTCACAACTCGGAAACTCGACCACATACCAACAAATTTCAACGGCTCTGATCTTATCTAAGCGAGATCTGTCTGTATGACAAATTTCAGCACCAGCTCCTACTCCTCGTAGTTCTCGGAATTGAAAATTGTTGTCGAACAGACGGACATTGTCGTTTAAATAAGGATATTATTAAAAAATATTGTATTAATAAAAAAATTGTTAATTTTCATTTGATCATCCAAAAAATATAAAATAATTTTTTCAGATCACTGAGAAAAACGACCAAGTGGAGTCCGTACCCTCGCTGATAAACAAATCTTGCTACGACGACGGCTGGCTGTTCCGTCTGAAGCTAACAAGTAGCGAAGAGTTGAAAAAGCTAATGGACCAGACAGCGTACGAGAAGTACTTGCAAGAGTTACATTAACTAGAAATCTGTACATCATAGTTAACAATAATGATAAATCAAGTAATGAACTTAAGCAAAATGATAGGAAAAAGGATGACAAGAAGTTGAAACTATTTATTGTATACTTTCCTGTTTTTTGATACCTATTAGAGACATATCTTCAATGTGTTTATAATACAATCAAAAAGAAACCTAAATGACAGTTAACATACATTTTCAGTATTAGGAATTTTTTTTAGCCATTTATACAAAAAGCAACTGACCTCGCTTTTTAACATATCAAAATTAAAATTTCATGTACACTCTAAGATGGTTATAAAAACTGTAGTAGAATAAAAACAAGTTTTTAAAGGTTTTAATAAATAAATATATGTATTTCCAGCTAATACAAAATGAATCCGTAATAAATGATCTGTTGATTATAAAACAATGAGTGGCTGTTGGTCTATTTCAGCGCAGCAGCACCAGATATAATTTCAATGAGCTCTCGCGTGATGACAGCTTGTCGAGTTCTGTTGTACAGCAGTGATAGCTTTCTGATCATCTCTGTAGCGTTTTTAGTAGCATTATCCATGGCAGACATTCGTGACGACTGTTCTGAAGCAGCACCTTGTTTCAACGCGTAGTATATTAAAGCAGCAAGTGTCCATTCCGCATAACTTTCCAATTGATCTTCCTCTACGTCATCGTAAGCGGTCATGTTTGGGGCGTTCTGTAATAAGTAATTTCAATAGAAAATTGAATTAAATGGATGAGATAAATATAACTAAGTAAATAGCCAGTTGTTGCCATGTATAGCAGCATCCGTATATCCGAAATCCAGCTAAGTGGCGTTCCTTGGGAGAGGCTTATATCCAGCAGAAGACTGCCGTAGGCTGTTGATGATGATGACGATGAAATTATAAGCCGGAATGAACAACTGAGTACAGAACTTTATGTAATTTTCATGACAAGGACAATTCTTTTTATTATTCTATTTTTTTTACTTGAAGAGGAAACAGAATGTTCAAATTGTATACCAGATTGTAAGTCATACGTTTGTCCATAACAAACTGACATTTAGACGATACACACAGTATTACAGTGGGTTGCCTTGTGATATGAGGTGTTAAATCTCGTTACCTCAGTAATTTCACTAGCTTACAACCCTTTACAAACCGAAACATAGTAATATTTGTATATTACTATTTGGCGGTAGAAACAGGAACTGCGGTGGTATCTATCTAGACTGTATCCGGCAATATAGACCTACATAAAGTGGTGCCCATATTCGACCATGCACTGTTAGATCAAATGCGATTATAAACATACCTCTATCTTTTTCCTACTAAAAACGGGTACGATTGAAGTCACATATTTAACAGGCGTGTAGTATTTGTTATAGAAAATTTCAGCAGAGTCGTAATTGAATCCTGATTCTGTTACAGCCATGGCAATAATGGAGGCGTCTTTGAATATTGGACTCACGCGACCAATCTGAAAACATGATTCAATTCTATTATAGCCTTGATAAAATTCTTAATTACACGCAGTGTGAATAAATTATTATATACGATACTTATATATTTTGTATATTTAGTAGAACCTACTACTATCTTCTACTATCCTATTTGACTGCCATTTTACGTTTCATCGAGGGCTTTAAGACCGTTAATGAAATGACAACATGTTTACTCCATTTATATATTTTTGAACATGGTTTATATGTTGAATTTAAATTTGTGCATTTTACTGATGGCCGGTCTTCATCATTTGTAGACCGTATGCTTGTTTGACAACTTAATGGTACAAAAAAACTGATGAGTGGTTCTTCAAAAAAGAGTGAATAGGCATCTACTAGGTTAAAGCGCTTTACCATAGACCACATCGCGACTTAACACTAGATGGAATCGTGGTGAAGTATTAACCTTTGCTTGATTGATAAATACTTTATTGCGCACATTAATAAATTACGATACAGTTAATTAACTCAAACTAAACTTATAATCTAAAAGTGGGCAAGGGCAGTTTTATCACTATAAGCGATTTCTACCAGACTAACCAATATGATCGGAGTGGTAGAATAAATAAATAGTAGAGTAAAAATAAAATGAAAAATATTTATGAAACCAATAAGTAAATTATTAGTTTACTTATTTTTGACTTTGCGAAATAAAAAATGGTTTGTTTAAAATCTGTATTTAGTTGTAAATATGAAGGCTTTCTGAAGTCTTACCTGTTTAACGGAGAGCAGTATGTGTTTGGCGAAAGCGGATCTGAGCATGGAGCGTGATTTGTCACCTATGCAGACCACCTTGTGGTTGTCACCGTCTGCACCGCGTTCTGTGAGGGAACGGCGGATCCTACGCGCCACGCCGCTGTGCACACCACCGCACAACCCTGGCGACACACACAAAGGATTCAGGTTTACAAAAATTACAAATGTAACAACCTGTTGATTTGTGACCGCGGTATCACCAAATATAACAGAAAAGAAAAAGGGGTTATGGTAGAATAACGCCTGCGACTGCGACCACGTTCCGAACGGAGATCTTATCCTCTCCATACGCTGAAGACGACCATCAAAGGGGTTTTTGTTTAATAATCTCCACATAACATTGACTTACCCAAGAAGGTAAAGTATCCTTTCGCAGATTTCCCTCCGAAAGAAAGAATATCGCCTGCGCGTTAGAGCCGTACGGTGACACAAACATCTTGGCGGTATTAACCGGCATAACTTATCATATCTATAATTATCCCTTTCATGTTATTTTTAATACAATACCCATGTTTTAAGATCTACGTAAATACAAAATTTTTTATAAAAATCTACAAAATTTTAAAATCTTCCTTAGTACATATCATCATCATCCAAGGCGGACAGGAAGTTAATGCTTAGGGTATTACGTTTAAACATTACGTATAAAGATAAACATATAAAAAAAGCGTTGTTTTTATTGTGTCACTGGGACAAATATCTGTAACGATTTACTGATTAGCATTTAATCTTAGTTTATGTTACGCAGTAAGGAATTTATTTTACATTGAGACGTCATTTGTCGGAGTAGTGAACGATGTCAATAGTGATTAAGCCAGTTTGTGATGAAACATACAAGTCCATTGCACTATACTCAACGGCACCCGATGCTGTACAAACAACGATATCGTTATATATTAAAATTACTATCAGCTTTTTACATTATTATTATATTACACTGAGTAATATCACCGCTTCGATAAGATTTTCTTAAAAACACTGTAGATTTTGATATAAAAAAACCCAAACAGTTATGGTGTAGATGTAAAGGGTCCCGACAACAACTCACGGAACACTATTATTTTTTTGTTAGAAAACTGTCTAAAGATACCCTGCTTTTGGGGGGAAGTCAAAGTTATGCGGAGATTTTAACCCACTAAAACCCCTTCGGTGGTCAGCATCAGCGTTTGGAGAGGTCATGGGATCTCCGTTCTGAACACAACGGTGGCCTCTCTAACGCTTTAGTTACAGTTCCGGGGACTGAATCATGCAGTTCTCAACACCCGTGTAGACACTAACACGACGGTCGGAGACCACGTCCAGCCATCGTCCTCGGTCACGAGACCCAAGCCAACCTCATCTATCCAGTGCACGCAATCACATCCTGTACCTTATTCGGGGCAAACAGAGCTAACGCCGAAATTGAACTTGGCGCAAAGATTAGCGTAGGTAGCGTCGCCTTTCTGATGAGTGACGACAGAAGTAGCCCCATCTTTATCAAGTACACCAGGGAGTTTGTAGAGAAGTTAATCAAAATGAATGCAACCATAAACGAGTAAGACAGTAAAGAGTGTAAAGTGCTACGAAAAATTATAAGGATCTTGTAATAAATGTAAGAAAAAGAAAAATTGTAAATGCAAAAATAAACTAAATAACGCTAATAAGCAAAACTGTAAAGAGAGTGAAAAATAGAGAATGTAAAAGAAATAATAACATAAGTATGATAAAGTTGTAATATTGTAAAGATGAGGCGACTGTTGGAACGTGAGGCGATGCATGGGAGAGAGAATATAGAACAAAAATAAAGAATTAAGGAGTGAAAGAAAGAATTTGGAAAGGTAGAAATAAATAATAATCGGAAATAAAATAACACCACAGACCCTGACTCATAACACGCAGGGGAACGAGCAAAAAAAAACCTCACCTACTCGCAGAGCAACCTGCTAATCAAAAAATGAATCTCTAGCTCCCTACCAACCCGTATTGGGCCATTATGGTGGGAGACGGCCCAAATGCCCCCACTATTGGAGGATGTCTATATCCATATGGGAAGGTCTATCGGCTTATGTATGGTATGGCTCAGAGTTACATTCGTAATATTTATTAACGCTTTCTTTAATGTACTTCAGTTCATCTCCTAAGTATATTAAATTGTTGCCTGCTTCAAGTGACATACAGAGTATGGAAGATTTCTTCACGATATTTAGTTGCTATTATTGCTTTACATTGAAACTTTTTAGTTTACGCATATACTGAGACGATATCAGGTACAATGAACTCCTAGTTATATATGTATGTATATCTAAACAGGATATGTTGATTGCATATTATCCTATATAACTATATTAAGGACACAACGTCTCTTACATTAAAGTATAAGCAATTTGTTGTGGTGTAGTATCTCTACCAGTGGCCCCTGGACCTTTGATAACTAATAGACAACGACGACGCGTATGAACGAAATATTGCAGATCCAAGTTGTTGATTGTAAACATATTAACCGTAATTTTTTTTAATATATCTATTTTCACGTTATAGAAGTTTCTACCAAATTTTTCCTTCATTCCATCTATCTTTGTATAACTTGATATCCAAATAGGATTCTTTTCTAGAAAATCCTGGATGTGGTTAGGAATTAAATATATATAATACATAATAAATATTATATATTTTTTTATAATATATATATGTACTACATATATTCAAATAGAATTAAATAAAATTGGTATAGGGAAAAGTTCAACTCTGGAGTCTCTTTATGTGTAATGTAGGTAAAATTATCAATGGAAACTTTACAGTCTAGCCTGGACGGATTGGGACCCTCGTTCTCAATGACTTTGATAAGAACAATAAAGATATACCCTCTGAGTACCAGGACGGTCTATATTGGCATAGTTAAAGATACTCTGATTATGTTTCTGACGGTGAAGACCTCTTCAAATACTGAGGATAACAACCGAGTGAGTTAAAGTGCGAAAGTCTTCACGTAACCTTGAGTACTTTCGGCAATCTTTTTACTCCTCATTCTTTTAATCACTGTTTTTTTTTTCACGATTAAAAAAGACAAAAAGCTAAGGCCTATAATTCGTTTAATAATTAAAAAAATACATAATTAATTGGTTTTAACCAATAATTAATAATTATGATACATACTAAATAAGTATGCCCGAGATACATTGATTTCTAGAACTTACCCTTGGCATTCAGTACATCATAGCATTCATTAAGTTTATCAGACAAGTTCACGTGCACTTATACGTATATGTACAAACACACACACAGTTTGATATCAATAGATCAGAAATTCGCGCGTGCCTTTAGAGGTCAGGACCGGGTCTTTACCCGCTGATGGAGGAAAACTAATTAATGGATGAAATGATAAATCATCACTTGTTCATTGATATACGTATCTATAGTCAGCGATAGCTCATTGCGCAATTTATACATGAACTTTACAATCAGCGACTCTACATTTTTTTTATAATCCGTCATCGAAAAGTAAACACAAAATAGTATAATAAATAGTTGCAGTTTTCCTTTTTTTAATTTCTGTCACCCACTTTTATACCCTAACTATATAAAGAAAACATTATATGTTTCATAACAGTAATATAACTGTCATAATAATATTATTATGAGAGGAAAGTAAGAAAAGTAATAAATTAATCTTTCAGTAATAAAGTATGAAGACAAAGCAAACACACAGTAAACAAAGTATCGGTACCTCTGTCTGATGTCATTGCAATATAAACTCTTCGGATTTTTTGCTTGTCGGCTCCTTCGGCTGGTTTTTTTTCTTCCGGAGCCGGAGCCGGTGGCGGAGCTTCCGCCTTTTCTTTCTTATCTTTCGTTTCGTCATCGAGTGCGTCTTTCTGTAGATGGCTCGATACGTAAAATTTTCGAGGGGCGTAGCCAAATGCTCGTGCTGCTTGTAATTCTCGCTCTGCTTTTGTGAATCTAATAAAAAAAACATGCCTTCATTTTATCTGTTGTTACATACTTTAGTCAATAGACGTCTACTGCTGGACATGGGTCTCTCATTTGGGCCATTTTCTACCACGCTGGTATAATGCCGATTGGTGGGAAACCAGAGCCTCATTTGTTGTTTATTAGGGTGTATCACTAGCAGGTGATGTTGACTAAAGTCTCGTAAGTTGTTATGTGGGACCGCTGTTGTTATACGAATATACATTTCATAACAAAGATATATTGGGTATTAAATGTTTTAAAAGCAATAGTATGTTCTAATTCAAGATCATCTAGTAGGATCATAGTTATCAGAAAATTACTAATATTACGTATATTTTAAATTATCTTTCAAACATGAACATGTAAAACATTTACTTGCTAGCTGATACCATCTTCATCGTTTTTGTGATTTTCTGTATATTGTAAATTGATTTTAACCGATTAGAAACTTGTTTCAGTTGAACCATGATAAATATTTGGACAATTTACGGTTATAACTATAATATAAGACAGTTTGTCATGACTGTCAATAATTTTGTGCTAAAAAATATATGTTTTTTAATGACTAACCTTTTTATAAATGACAAACTGTTTGTTATCGACAACGAGAACAATATTATTATAAAGGAGTTTTTTTAAAATTCTCGTTGCTTTGACACAAAGGATGTTCAGTCTCGTTACTACTATAATACTTTCTTTTATTACTGCGTCGTTCTAATTGGAGCACAGTAATGTTTGAAAACTACTGTTTTACAGGAAATTGATGCTATCATGCTTGCGTCTAGTAATGTATTATAATTTATCATTTAGCTATATTAATTTTTAAAGAAGTATCCCTTTCTAGGTTTTAGTAAAGTATTCGATATCACAGAAATTTTTAGGAAATTATTAATTATTAAAAAGTAAAGTATCAATTTTTCACTTAATGTCTGTAATAATATAATAAAAAACATTATTAATACAGTATTTTCGTTTAGTACAGATGCATTTGAGTTTTATAACACTACAATTAGGTTTTCAATTTACAGTACTATATACATCATACAGCGATTTTAAAAAATATTTAGAATTTTGATTTGAAGCCCTATGTATTTAAAAATGCTTGTATCAAAGCGTCTTAGTGTTAACGTTAGCTACAATAAAAACTTCTCCTTTCTTTCAAGTTCATAAATTTGTTACCAGGTTTTGTTATAAAAAAAATATGATCTAAGTCATGTTTTAGTATCTAAAAAAGGTTATAAAACATTTTCCTTGTTCTGAACAATGGTTATTAGTTACAAACGTTATTATTAGCAATTAATTTGAAAAACAACGTTTATATTGAATGAATTGCGAGAATAATCCAATTTTCATTTTTTTTTAACAGCACGTACTTAATATACATGATTAACTCATGTGGCTGTTATATATATATGGTACAGTTACATTCTTACTTGTATTGATAAATTAATATTTTTTTTAAAAAAACTGGAAAACTTAATCAATAATGGTATTACGGCGACTCTATCATTTTTTGTTCACAAAAAATAAATATTGTTGGCTGAATTTGACATCAATTTCATATATAGATGAGGCGGTGGATGATGAAGAATACTCAACTAGAATGTTCCAGCTCTTATAGATGAAACACAGCAGTAATTAGCAAGCAAGGTAAGAGAAAAGCGTGGTGAGAGACTGTTCAAATCCTCCCACTGTTGGGAAAAACCTAAGTCTAGCTGTGGACATCTCTCAGCTGATGAAGAGAGAGAGAAGAAAACGGAATAAACCACCACCCATACTACATTACTACATGTTAGAAAGCTAGTCACAGTGTCTGTAATATTTGATGATTTAATTTATATTTATAGACAATCAAAATATTATTATCATAGCTGTCACAATTGTAGTGTTACAAAGAATAAAAAAAACCTTGTCCAACCTTCGTATCCACTAACATCAATAAAAAAAGTTACAAACGCAACTCGAGCGGTGTATTGCATCGAGGAGGTTTTTTATCAACTTAACGGATGTACGAAATCGGAGTAAGTTAATTCCTTTATATGCGGTATTTACATTTAATTGTGCAATAGTTCAAATTAACGTTTTTTCTACTAATATCAACCAGAGTTATTATTTATTGCAATTAATAATATTTATTTTTTTTTTTTTTCGGGTGATGTCGATGCTTTCGGCCACTATTATGGCCGTGAAAGCTTCATCTGACCCT
>DWLS01002275.1:0-18564 GCA_018246255.1 Pachliopta kotzebuea
ACTCTTTTCTTGAAGACGCCCACATCGTAATTGGACGGGAACACTGACGCCGGCAAGTTGTTCCATTCCTTATATGTAAATAAAATATACGTACGTAGTAATGATAGCTGACATGAACTCCCAGAATGGAAAAAAGCTATATCATAGTAAAGTATAATGTTCGTACAACATTCGCTTGAAGGAAACCTTAGTGCAAGCTTCCCGAAATTTAGGTGGCTGTTTCCACAGTCTTACAGATCGAGGAGTGAAAGTGTAGGGAATTGGATTAACACAGGGATATGAAGATGGGGACTAGCTGTAAACCGAAGACAGCGTTGGAATGTCCATAGAATTCAAGCTTTCATAGATACTTTAAATATCTTGCTGTTTATCCTTTCATTTGTTTAAATAAACAGCAATAATTTATTTAAACTCGTGTATACTTTGCACGCAATAGATCAACATAGCGCCATATGTATCATTTTACAATTATACAGCTTGGCGCCCGTTGGCACATTTAATTATATCTGATGATTATATGTTGCTTCTATTACAGCAAGCTATACATAAAACTTGCTGATGTTATAAACATTAATACACAGAATATATAGTTTCAATATGCAGTGTAGTTTGAAGGATGATAAAAATATCAAACTTGACTAGATTAGTTAATGATCCATATATTTTAGTAAAGAGCAAGGTGTTCATCTGATGGTAAGTGATACAAGAGTAAAGATGGTATACACAGCACCACATCGCGCTCATTGCTTTAAGACGTAGTGTTAAGTCTAATTACCTCAGTAATTTTACTAGCATAAAGCACCCATCAAACCGGAACCCAGTAATATTTGCACATTTCTATTTGGCGGTGGAACTAGGAGCTACAATAGTACCTACCTAGATGGTCTCCGGGAAAAGATACCTTTTATTTGTCTCAGGGGAAATCTTCAATAGATATCCTGTTTCTGGAGGCCAGCTAACTACCCACAAAAGATTTGTTAGCCTAGTGGTTTGAACGCCGGCCTTCCACTCCGAAGGCAATGTTTTTTCCAATCTTTCGTAGACTGCTGCTAAGCACATCCCAGGTACTCTTTAGCTATTACTCTCAAAAGAGAGCTACCACCAGTCTTCGGCTTTCACCTTATTGTCACCTTAATATAGCAAATTTGTGGTCTATTGTTGTTACTTAGTAATAAAGTGCTTAAAACATGGCTTTGCGACATAGAATATGCAGAACAAAAGGTCACGCTAACTGTGCGAATGGACAGCGAAAACATTCGTGTCAGACCCAATGAGATGCTATACACGACTAAACTTTTAAAATGTCGTGTTTTGCTTACCGACTTTCTCTTATCAGTGTGACGTTGCTGAATACTACGTTAACGGTTTACTGGAAATTGTATATTTTATTTTTTTTACAATAAATCAACTAACATCCATCCATACCACAACCACTATCAGACTACAAGACGCATTGGTATGTCCTCAACATAAGGATGGAATCTCGCACCCCATCCTTATGTCTAGACATCCCCTTCTTTTTAGGAATACTCTCGTTCCTTTGGTCAGTGTGGGCCAATGCTCCTATCAAAATTTCTCTTTTTTTTTTGTCTCAAACCTTTTTTCTTTACTTTTAACCCTAATTCATCTTTTCATAATTCAATCGTCCTTCCTTTGATTTCGATTTTTTATCTTTTACTTTACATCCCCTCTGTTATTCTTACATCGTACTCTGCGAGTTAAGTCCCAGCCGTCTATCCTTTTACTTTTCTTCTTTACTTCTTTTGTCGTGACTTTATGTTTTATTTAGATGTATTGTTTCAGCAATTGGATGGACATCCCCAGTTTAGATACAACGAGGTTTGCTTTTCAGCGCTTTCTGTACCGGTATACGGCCGCTACTCTAAGACCTTTCTGTCTCGTTGGCCGTCACTCCTTTGAGCGACGTGTCATGGCCATTTCCACTTAAGTCTAGCAATCCTTAAGTCGTCCTAAGGCTATTTCGGTGACTTTAGTTCTCCTGCGGATCTCCTCATTTCTGATTTAAACACGCAGTGAAACCTCAAACATGCCTGTCGATGTTTGAAAATCTTTTTCGCAAGTACAACAAAGGTTATATTCCTAACATCACCACATAGATATCGTGTTACCGTATCGCATTCGTTTCATGTAATAGTTGTGTTCGCCGGTGTCTGCGGTTAGCGCACGTTTATGTCCTGAAGTCTAGAAATATCTATAGCCTTTGTTATGAAACTAGACCGTGTGTTGGTCACGTTTTGAGATTATTTATTTGCGGCGAAATCCGTAGTTTGTATTGAATTTACGTTTACCACATCCTCTGCGTTGAAATCTTTACTGTTTCGAAAAATCTTGAAATATATCGTTCTAATGAAATACTCAATAGTCATAATTTTTTATTAATTAATCTATTACTTGATTTTAATTATACTTTAAGTAAGGAGATAGAGATGGTGAAGCATGCTGGCTTAGAATATTGCTCTTACATATTCCGGTGGATAACATAAGAGAAGATTTACAATATGAGTTATTACGGTTTGAACCAATAATTTACAAGGTACGTATCTAGCAGTGGATGTTCATCGGTTAAAACGATGAGAAAGTTCTAAACCAGCGAACAGACCATATGTAGACTTTATCACTTCACTGATTTTAGAATCAAATCAGACAACGGTTAGTTCCATAAAAGACTAAATATCGTCAAAAGGGGACTATTTGAAATTATACAAAAATGCCTAGATTGTAAAGTAACTAAGCTATTACAATTATTTTCGGATGATGTTATCGCCCTTGAGCACCATGTGGACGGTTAAAAGCTTCGTCTGTTTCGGGGCTCGCTGATGTGGTTTTCGCTAGCTAAATGTAAACTATATTTTAAAGAGGAGAAACTAGAAGGAATTGGATGAAGGATGGGTTTAAGGGTATAAGAGGGGAGAGATAACAGAATAAATATATGAAAATAATATCTTAACCTAATTCTGCAGTAGCTATTACATAAGTAAGCATCACCTATTTATATAAGAGCAGGTCTTACAGGTGCAGTAACTTTATATCATAACACAGCCATTGAGACAGAGTCTTTTGTGCAATATTATTTCAATAAATGTTGATTACATATTACAGAGCAAGAATTCAAAACGTCGCTCGGTTGCCGGTCTTAAAATAAACAGAGATCTTGTAATGGATTCTAGTTCTAATTTGTTTTTTAGTAGATGATGTCACCGGTGTCTGGTGAGGAAATTTCAATGAAAACAGCATTAAAACGTTTATTTAAACGTTTATTAGAAACGCGCAAATACATTAAGGGCATTGGGACATGTGTTGCCAATGTAAATGTTTATTCTGCTCCTATAAAGATTGCGACGGAAACTATTCCGTATAAACAAATGTGATTTAAAAATCCATTTTATCATCATTCGATAAACGCACGCTGTTGGACATAGGCTTCTCCCGAATTGCTCCACTTCGACCGGTCCCTTTTTTGTGTCAGCGAAAACTTTTAAAGATACCCTGCTTCAAAATGGAAAACAGGGTTATTTTGGGTTTATACCCACTAAAACCCTCTCGGTATTCATCTTCGGTGCATTGCATAAGGGCTCCAAATCTCCTACGGAACTCACCAGTGTCTCCCTGCACTGCCGAGCACATCCCGGGGAGAGCTATTGCCCTCCCCAGCATAAACACTATGGTGCGAAAATTACGAGACTATTTCGTACTTTTCCGACCCGGGTTCACTTAATGTACAGAGAGGGTCTCCACCCTCAAAGCCCGCGAATCCGAAAACCGTTTCAGTCGCCTTCTACGATAGGCAGGGCTTACCTTAGTCCTATTCTTAGTAGCTCGCGACTACAGGGCTAATCCAACAATCCCCTAATGAATCAAACATAATAAAAAATCGATGTATTGCTGACGTCATACGTAAAACGTAGCGATAAATTACCATTGTTTTTACTCGGATCTGGAGTTTTATTCGGCTTCGGCTTCAGTAGTATAGAAATAAACTATCCGGTGTGTTTTCATTTTAACAACAGTTTGTCCTTGAAACTATTTTTTTTCTTGTTTATCCTTTTTAATTATATGTATATATTTTATAAACACCCACACTCTCACTACAACTTTTTTTTTATTTTTTACAATGTTCCTCTTCGTGCTGTGGGTAAGGGTCGGTTTACTTTCTCTATACTCTATTTCCTTTCCTTATTTCTCTCACTTTGATGCTTTCTATTTTTCTTTCACTCTTGTTTTTATATATCACTACAAATATTGTAGTTGCTTAAATCATCATTATCATAATCAGCCGATAGATGTCCATTGCAGGAAATAGACATTCGCTAATAACGAGAGAATTGAGCCATCTTCAACGACACTGGGTCAATACGGGTTGGTGGGGAGCCGGAGCCTCGTTTATTGATTATCAGGGTGCACTACGAGCAGGTGTGTTAGACTCGGGTCCCGTGAATTGTTGGGACTCCTTACACTCGTTTGAATAAATTACATTAATGTTAATAGCGTGGGAGTTGGTGACCTGTAACACGGGTTTGTTACCTATCACAGGTACTGACAATCTCAACCATACTGTTTAAATGTTTATTGATAACTCCAAAATCTTTTTTGTTGTTTTCTTTGGTTTGTGTTAGACAAATACCTTATTTTATTCGTTTTTCTCATGTAGGTACTTCGTTTATGTGAGCGATTACTTTTTATTGTATGATTGTCGTTACTCGTGCACCGGCAAATGACAATTATCCTGTTCCTTGGACCGCTGCGACTTCGGACGACCTTAGACTGTTATTCGCATTTTCATCGTGATGACTTATTTCGTTATCTATACATCGTCATACGTGGTCTTATCTAAAATTATTTTAAAACAATCATCTTTCATCATTTGAAAATCTATGTGAATGTCTACTTCCTAGTCTTTTAAAATGAATTTGATAAACGGACGAAGAAAGACAATTTAAAAAGTTACGGTTAACGTTATAAATTTAAAAAGGTTTTGATTTAGCCCAACGGATTTATAATATAGTAATTCTTCGACAATTTTTATTATTTGTTGAGACGAGTAAGGCGTTTACCTGCTAGTAAGTGATACTCATGCACATAACGTGGCGCTAGTTAAGATGGTATACACAGCACCACATTGCCCCATCGCCTTTCGAGATATAATGGTAAGTCTCTTTACCCCAGTAATTTCACTAACATACATCTTTAAAATCGTAATACATTAATATTTTCATCAGCACTATATGGCAGTAGAAATAGGAGCTGCAGTGGTACTTATTTTACGGTCTCCGGTAACAGAGATCTACCACTAGTAAATCATTAGTAACATTGTGCTCGTTCTACTTTTGTACAGGAATATAAAGTATTGACGTCGTTTAGTCGCTCGCAGTATTTAGTTTAAACATACTCGCACAATTCTCTGCTCGTCAAAGATCGGATCGCTCGTTTCTATTTCCTGCAGTGTGATTGGAAAGCTTCCAAACTGTCCCGCCGTCTGATGACCTACTTGAATTCAGTTTGCGACTGTTCACCCCTTTACTGTTACTAATTGTCGCTTGGAAAAATTTCATTGTAATTCTTCTTTCAATTCTCCAATGATTTTCCTTTTTCCCCATTTTTTTAAGAGGTACCACCGCAGCCCCTATTTCCACCGTCAAATAGTAATGTGCTAACATTACTGTATTCCTGTTTGAAAGATGATGTATATTAGTGAAATTACTGCGCTAGCAAAGCTTAACAATTAACATCTCAAAGCGACTAGCACAATGTACTACTGTGGGCAAGCGTATCACTTACCATCACGTTATTGCCTTGCTCTTCTGGCTGCATCATAGAATAAAAAAAGACCAAAGGCACAAAGTCTGTATAGTCAAAACTGGCATATATCATCATATTCCATTTTTTTATTTGAATTGTCGTTATCGATCTTACTACATTTACTATGCTTCTCAATCGTATGCGTGTTGTGCAGTAGCTTTGCGTAATACCATTTTAACTTCGGTATTGGATCATCAGCACTTACATCGTGTGGGAAAGTCGTCACAGTGTAACACGATGGGGTGGCGTCGCGTGCCGCTTGCAATACGGAACATTGAGAAAACGTTATCTTCATTATAGATATTGGTTTGATGATTGCTATGCGTAACGATCATCATCAGTCCAAACGATAGACGCATACTGCTGAACTCTCTTGTTGTTATTCCACAAAACACAGCCTTTAGCTGTTTAAGTCCACTAGCACCTATAAATATTTTTTTCTTTTCTATTTTATATGCTATAAATACATTGAAATTTATGTATGGTTTAACAGTAGTGAGATTGGTTAGAGTCCCGTGAGGTGTTGTGTAGGACCCCTTACACTCTCTCCTCATCCTTTTCGCGGTGCACCCTGCTAGACAACAAACGAAGCTCTGGTTCCCCAACAACCAACATTGAGCTAGCGTGGGTAGGAGATGGCCCAAATCCCTCCACTATTCAGGGAGATCTATATCTAGCAATGAACGTCTTAGGACTGATGTAGAAGAAGATAAGCACTAGTTACTATCACACTTAAAATATCCTGAGAAGTTTCCTTAGCGTGATTAACACAGTTGGACCAGTTGGATTTTTTAATTCTACTTTCGAAAAGTCTTTCTTTGTGTGGCTTTACGGTAGAAGAACTTTATGAAAATACTAGCGAATGAACTTGCAGCACCGAAACATTTTCATCATCAACAACATCCAATACTGGATATAGGTTTAAGATTTCCACACCAATCGATCCTGCGCTCTCTGCATCCAGCAACTTCCCGCGACCTTCATCAAATTATAGTTACAAAACACGTTTAAATGTTTTTAATTATAGTTTGATTTAAACTGCATGAGGAAGGTGCATTATTTTCTACCATCGAGACGGAACAGCGTACTCCGACGTAGCTGTTGCTGCTGATTGGCTATTTATAGAGTACTTCACATCGCTCGCTAGTGCACACGAGACCACCGCGTACTCGGGTACAGAATTCAAGTTTATTGTTCAGAGATAAAATGGTAGCTGTTCAATGATAGAAATTTTTTTCAATTATCATCATCAGCCGATAAACCCCCGCTGCTGGACATGTCTCCCCCCAAAGATCTCCACTCACGGGAGTGAGGGAGAGAGCACTCCTTTACTAGATCGTCGGTCCACCTAATGGGGGCATTCCAGCATTGCTTTTACAGTTACGTGCCATTCTAAGACTTGCTGTCCTATCGGCTATCAATCATTCTAGCAAATTGCCCTTTCCATTGTCACTTAAGTCTAGCAATACTCAGGGCTATATTCTGCTTCGATCGCTCAGAGATACTCCGAGCACAGCACTCTCCATTGCTCTTTAAGTGACTGAGCCTTTTTATAAGGTCCATTGAGGTTGAGCTTGGCTTAGATCCCGTGAGTTGTGTAAGACCCCTTATACCTTCCTCTTTTCAATAGTAAAGAACAATATATTTTTAGTCAGAAAATTATCTTACACTAACGAAATCAATTGAATGTTGTTACTTCACTGGGTGGGTGCACACGAAAATCTGTGGATTTAAAGGAAAACGAGTACTTAGTGTTTTCATTACATAATGATCGAAATTACTTTAATAATTCATCGGAAAATGCTTCCTCTATTACAAATTATTAACGCAAGGACAAAATTAAACAATTTTCTTTATGTAATCGTTAATCATCCTAACAGCCTTGACTATTTAATAACATACGTGAGTTATCTTCATGAATAAAATCTGACTGATTAGAAAATTTGGATGGACAGGACAATGTAAATTTTATTATCCTCTTAAAACTTTTACAGAATTATTTATTTCTGCGTCTGTTAGGGCCACATTTTATTATAGACGACGATCTGCACAATGTGCAACTGGATATGTATAGTCGAATACCGGGCTAAGTGTCGTTCCTTGGAAGGCGCTGGTTAAGATAGTATACACAATACCACATTCTGCTTGTCGATTCCAGACACAAGTTATGGAATGAACTCCCTGTCGAGATTTTCCCAAGGAGCTACAGAATAGAACTATTGAAAAAGGGTGTCATAAGGTTTTTCGGGCCAGCAACGCGCCCAAGGTGTCTCTGGTGCCGCAGACCGTACTATTGTTTGCCACCTTAGTGGTATAAAAATAGTGTATGTCTTGTTACCCCAGTAATTTCACTAGCGTACAGCAACCTTCAAACTGGGGAACAGTATTGTTAGCACATTAGTATTTGGGGGTAGAAACGGGTGCTGCGGTTATACCTACTTAGACGATCTCTGACACCGGAGACCTCGGATTTACCGCATCAATAGAAACAACAGCGTGTGTGTATTATAATTGTGAGTGATTTAAACAAGTCCGGTTGCGGATATAGCTGCTATCTTATTAACCACATAATTCAATCCGTTTTATTTTGATTTCATAATCGCGTCCGCCTCGGTCAGGTTTCCAGCGATTATTTACAGTTTCAAGATCATCGAAATCAGATAATATAATACCTACATCCTCGCAATACCGTTATTACATAGTTACAAAATTTTAAAAACCCTAATAATATTCACTGAAATTAAACTATTAGAAGTAATAAAATTATTCATATAGTTTTGGTACATTTTTTGAGAGGGAAATCTTCGAAAAAACGTCCTGCCTTCTGGGGGGAATTTATGGTTATGTTGAGATTTTTACCCACTAAAACCCCCTCGGTGATCATCTTCAGTGTTTGGAGAGGTCAAGGCGGAAGTTTTATTACCTACCTCAACATCTCATCTCTCCAAAAGCTGGCTGGTGGAGAATGTCCGCTGGAATTAAGCCCGCCTTTTGTATACCTTACATTAAAGGTCTTACAATAATTTTCATAGATTTTATGTAAACTGGAAAACTACGTTGACATTTCTATCAAAATTTTTTACCTGGTATATAAATAAGAAACAAAATATCCGGTTTGAAGGATTCTGCTAGTGAAACTAATGGGGTAATGAGACTTAACACCATACGTCTTAAGGCAACAGGCGCGAATATAGTTTTTTTTTATAAGGAAAGTGAGAACGAACAGAACACATAGTATGGTTACTGATGCCCATAGACAGTCGCAACACCAGTCCTTGAAGGAGGTCATACGCTCTTGTAGGTCTTGTGTTGGTTCGGAAATAGTACTGAGGGTAACTTCAGCTGGTGCTGTGTATACCATTTCAACCAGTACCTCGTTGTTATGGTTAAGCGTATCACTTACCATCAGGTGAACGTCTTGCTCGTCTCTTAAGTAAAACATATCTTATTAAGAATTTACTCTTGATTTTAGATTAAACAATTCAATAAATATTACAGTTCTTTTGTAAACCTGAACCTAACCTACAACACTTTGTAAGGTAGCCGTCGTTTCGAATTGTGATTAAGGATCTGCTGAAGGAAAACATTCTGAGGAAAAGGCTAAGTCTTCGTGAATATATGACATTAGGGTACTCGCACTTGGCCATCAAATCGAATAAGTGGCTTGGCTCTATTGTGAGAGAAGACCCAACAATGGGAACATAAATGGTATGAGTAACTAATAAGAGCGGCTGTCCATCTCCATTATATCATAGTTACTATTATATGTTAGTTTTTTTTTTACAATATTCATCGCTATTCATATTCTTACAAAGTGTATATTTTTATTGATTAATTATTATAATACTGATTACTATCTTTACTGGTGTTAGATCTCTTTTGTCGGTAGCCCTATAGTCTTGAATTATCAAGAATAGGACTAAGGTAAGATCGCGACTCGTTTTTCGTATTCCGACTACGGAATTAAGTTAAGGTACAGTTTATATATATAAGTATCTAATGTATCATCTCCCCTTTTTCTTCGCACCTGATCCTCCTTCCCCAAATACTCTTCCCTCTTTTCTCTCCTCTCCCTTATATTATATAATTTATATATATATACTTTTGAGCTCGCGTAGCCCGGATCCGCGAGCTCAGGTTCCGATGAAGCTTTCGCGGTCGAAAGCATCAACTTCATCCCGAAAAAAAAACTAAGGTAAGCCCTACCTGTAGTAGAAGATGATTGAAAGGGTTTTGGGGTTCACGGGCTTTGATGGAGGAAGTTCTTACTGCCCATTAAGTTACCCTGGAGCTGACGACAACTACGACGTGGTCTCGTATTGTTTCGTAGCATACTGTCTACGCAGTGAAGGGCCACAGCTCTCCCCGGGATGTCCGTAGCAACAGTGCAGGGAGGCACCAGTGAGTTCCGTAGGAGGTCCCAGGCCTACCGCAATGCACTAATCATGACCACCGACGAGGTTTTAGTTGGTATAAATCCCACATAACCCTGACTTCTCCACGAAGCAGCGTATCTTTTGAAGATATCCCCCGCGACAAACAAAAAGTCTCTTTTGCCGGAGACTAAGTAGGCGTCACCACAGCTCCTATTGCTGTCGCTAAAAAGTAAAGTGCGAATAGTGTTCCGGTTTGAAAGGTGCTGTATGCTATTGAAATTAAGTGTAACGGTACTTAACACTTTGTCTCAAGGCGACGAGAATAATGTGGTGCTGTGTGTATCACCTTAACTTGTGCAACTTTGTTATGGGCAAGCATGTCACTTACCATCAGATGAATGTCTTGCTCGTCCAATAAAAGACATGTGTTTAAATTTACTACTTTAATTTTATCTTTATTCAACTCATTGATATATCCTTCTAATATCTTCCCTTTCGAATGTCGTTATGCCAACTTAATGACTAACGTATGTTATATATATTAATTGCTATCGTAGCTATATATATATAAATGTTACGAATTTTTTAATTTTATATTATTATTTATATTTTTAGTTGTGAATGCATCGGGCAAATACTAGTTAACAAATAGAAGTAACAATATTTTTCCTCATATGAATTCATATTGCTTCTATAAGGAAATAAAAGTAAATATTTCGGCAATTAATAAATATCAGCTGATATATGTTTGCTTGTGTATTCATAATTCATGAATAATAAAATGAATATGAAATATTCATGATAAATATTTTTTTTATTTGTCAAACTGATGAGACGTGCAATCGTTCACCTGATGGTAAGTGTCCCTTGCCAATAACGTAGCACTATTTAAGATATATACACAGCACATTGCTCTCGTGGCTTTGAGGCGTAAGGTATTAAGTCTCGTTACCCCAGTAATTTCACTACCAAACAATATCCTTGAAACTACAACACAGTAATGTTTGCACATTGCCTACCACCAATAAGACAACTTATTAACTGAAATACATAAAATTCTTTTGGTATAAAATTTATAGCACAAAATGAGGAAAAACCGGTTAAGCAAATATTACTATTAACTTAAAGCAAAATACAACAGTATACTGCTTTATAATAGCTTATTAATTTTATAGAGGTTCCTCAATGAGAATGTTCATTGTTTACCAAATTCGGTGAAGTCGACAAACAATCGTGTAATGATCTGATCGATAATAGATCAACATATCGATAATCTAATCCTTACAAGTGATTGTCGTATGATACGCAATCAATATTAGACCTTATTAATATGTGATACGGTGGAATATCAGTATCTAATTGAGAAGTTAAGTTACTAGTTTATCACCTTCGACATTGCTTTGTTCCTACGGGTCTCGGTCAAAGACAGACGAAATCGAATTATGCTCGTCGATGTAATTGAGCTGATGCATATAATACTGAAGAATTATCTCACGAGACCTAAGCGAACCTCACCTGCTCGTGGTGCAAGGTAATCATCAAACGAGGCTCTGACCCACCAGTATTGGAGTAGCAAATCCACTATTGGGGAAGCCTTTCTCCAGCAGTGGACGTCTGTCTGCTGATGGAGTATATAAAGCCTATGTTTTAATTCGTTTGATAGGTCGTTACTTGTAAACAGGGTGTCCCTGTTTATTATGACGTAGGTATTTGTAAACACACTGATGGTATGTATCCATTACTGAAGACCGTCTACGTATGTACCACGACAGCCCCCTGATTGTGAGATAGAGGTTGGAAAGGAGATAACGGATAACGGAGAGGTTATCGGGGAGGCTATATAAGAGGAATAAGGGATAATAGAAGAAAAGAAAAAAGGAATAAATATAAAAGAAATAGAACAAAAATACAACATGCATAAGAAGAAAAATAGAAGGAAGTTAAGTAAAGAATAAGAGACAGTAAAATTCGCTCTCTAACTTTGCGAGGGAACGAGTAATAAATAAAAAAAGGGTATGTACTACTGTAGCTCCTATTGCAGCCGACAAACGATACTGTCTAAACATTACTGTGATGTAGTTTGAAGGGTGCTGTATGTTAGTTAAATTACTGAGGTAACGAAACTTAACATCTTATATCTCACGGTGACGAACACTTGCTACATACATGTAGTACTGTGTATACTATATTAACCAGAACGATGTTGCTATGAGGGATTGTATCACTTACCATCAGGTGAACACCTTACTCGTCTTGTCTTGTAGCATAGAAAAAATTATTTCCCTTCCTCATTTTAAACCTTTTTTTTTTAATAAAGTATTATGATCAATGTGCTTACGGAAGAATAACACTTGCAACATGGAATGTATGCAATGTTTACAAAGCACTAGATTCACATATCAGTTTGAGACGTTTGTTTTTAATTTTCTTTAATTCGACGCCTCATAAATTTGAATTAAAAGAGTCCAATGTTACAATGGGTTGTTAACATGGTATCACCGTCATTTTATGTTAACTACTGCAAGCGATATTACGGTTCTGAGAAAGTTGCCCGTTGAAGGATATTGTCGATGTTGATGTATCAACTACTATTGTTCTTTTCTGTATCCCATAAACATTTGATGTACACTGAGAATATGAACGCGGTAACAACAACATGATCAATCAATCTAAAGACCAGTAAAAAGAATGTAAGTATGAAACACAATACACACAAAAAGCAATATAAGAACAGACAGTGAAATAAATAAGAACTAAGAGTAATGAGTGAAATTGTGAAACAGTGAAACTGCAAACGAAAATTGTAAAAGGTAGAGTGAAAATTGCAGAAATAGAAATAAGAGAAAAATGTAAAAACAATAAGGGAAAGTCGGAAAATGTAATAGGTTAGTGACAAGTGAAGTAGAATAGAGGAAAATGTTACAAATTATTGTAAAGATTTGACAGAGGAGGGTAAGGGAAGAAGTAATAATTTATAGTAAAGTTAAGCTGGAATAGAAAAGAAAGAGAAAAATAATAAAGAATATAAAATTCGCTGTCCTATATTTGGGGGAGAATGATAAAAAAATCTAAAAACCAATATAATATATCACAAACCAGAAGCCACGCTATTTGATACACGTCGTAAAACACGTGAAATTAGTTTTGAAAGATTCATTAGTGCAGGCCGGATTCAAACCTTCGAACCTTCGGCGTATGCGTCAGTGGTTAATTTGGACTTGACTGCGCCCCAGTTGGCTTTAAAACAGTTAATTATTTAATATATAACAAATATAAGCTCGTGTGGATGGCTAACTGTACCGCCGGCACCGTTACCGGCGCACGATACTTTGACATTTGCATAGAAGGCGGAGCTGGTTCCATTGCATCATCAGCCGGAATGATCGCGGGTCAAACACGTTCCTAATAATACAGATAAGCAATTTTACTACTCAACAATTAAGTTAAGCTAATATGCTGCTTAAGTTTAATAGTTTTGTTAAATTAAACAAATCACAATATTAGATCCTGGTGTAAAGCGGATTTATCGACAGCGTCCTTGAAATTGACCTCTTACCAGAACTCATAAAAATTGTTGATATAATTTATTTTACTCTTTATTATATAATCCTTAACTAAGATATACAAAAGGTGGGTTTAACGCCAGCAGGCATTCTCCACCAGAAACCACCACCAATCACCTCCACCACCAACCTTTTGGGGAGGTGAGATGTTGAAGTAGGTAGAAAGACTTGAGAATTCAATTCTATTATATAATTTATATATATAACTAACAATGAAATAATATAAATACATAAAAATTACATAGGTAATATATAAATGCATATATAGATAAGTAAACATATACGTACATAATAAATATAGTAACGTTTACTTATGTCTGAATGAGATTATTAGCTTCTTTTATTTAACTAAAATGGCTATTGAAGAAGAAAATTAATTATTTAAGTACTTTTTTACGTTATTCGTTCCTCTTGTTGTGGGTAAAGGTCTTTTTGATGCATTCTTCTGTATATCTCTTTTCTTTTCTACATTCTTTTTCTTAACTTTTTCTCTCTTTCACTCCTCAGGTTTTTTTTAAGTTACTGGTCCATTAATTAAAAAACTAAAGGTTAATGCTTGACTACGATCTCGCTTGGTGTTAAGTGATGATGTGGTCTATGATGGTAAAGCATTTTTATATTGAAGTACTTTATTGGTGGTAGGTCTGTATTGCTGGAGACTGTCTAGATATCACCGCAGCTCTTATTGCAGCAGTACTCTGTTCAAATTTGAAGGTTGTTGTGTGCTAGTGATATTACTGGGGTTAACGAGACTTAACAACTAATGCTTCAACACTACGAGCGCAATGTGGTGCTGTGTATACCACCTTAACCAGCACCGCGGTATTGACAAGCAGATTACTTACCATCACGAGGACATCTTCGTACTCTCGTCGCGTTATTGAATAATAAAAAGAATGTTAATATTTTCAAATCCATGTCACTTCATTAAGTAAAATACAAAGTAAGCTAACAGAAAACTTGTTTGTAAGGAAATTTTACTATTTTTAAGTGTATGAATGCTTCATCGATGAGATACCTGGTATTGATAGTTTTGATTTTCCTTGGGTGAGGCTCAAGTCCTGCAGTCTATTAGTAATGATGATGATTGATAGTTTATTTTAAAACGTATAGAACAGAAAAAAAAATGAGAATAGTTTTTATTCTTCCTCCATAACTGAGCATTAGCATAGTCACTTATTACCTTTAAGTTTAAGTACTAACGTTGTTTTAATACAATGACGCTTTATTATTCACTAGTAGTTGCCCGATGTATATATATATCTATACAGCATGTCTGCCATTAATTTGACATAGCAACATCCTATTCTGCACGGACGCACGCCAAGAAATGGAAGGTATTAGTAGGACTAGTAGTTGCCCGTTGCATTCGCAATTAAAATAAAACATAAAATTAATAAATTGATAACGTTATCATTGCTATATATATAGCATATGTTAAGTTGGTTTAGCGACAAAGACAAGATATTAATAGGAAAAGTGTAAATAATTACTGAGTTTCTTAGTGTATCAGTAGCCATTTCTTTTCAAACATTGTATCAAATAATTGTTGCGAGTTTATTACTAACTTTATCATCTGGCAGTAAACTTCACTATAGTAAAATCTCTAGTACATATCCGACCCCTAGGTACACCAAACCAGTTGTAACCTGCCCGGCCTCGGGCTCCGGGTGCTTGGTATCAGTCGGACACGAGGCGACCTTGCTGCCGACAGGCACCACGCATTGTATGCAAACTATTCATGTTTATCATATATATATACATATAGTATCTGAAACATAATCCACTCAACATATACAATTCAAGACATACACAAATCATATTTTACCGGCTCTCTATTTCAATAGACTAAGTATAACAGCCGTGATAGCCTAGTGGTTTGAAGCAGCAGTTAGTATAACATCAATTAATATCACGTGCTCTGATGGTGAAGGAGAACATGGTGAGGAAACCTTTACATCTATGTGATTCATCGGACTGCTATGTGGAGTGGAGAAGACAATGCCAACACCACTACATTATAACTGACGTCGTCGTTAAGTCAAGGAAGTCGTCGTGTGGTGAACACATGATGACCACGACCCTCAGTCATAAGGGAATACGACTTAGAAGAAGAAATATAACATTACTGGTTGTAGGTAGGTCTCTGTTGTCAAGGGCCGTCTAGATAGGTTAAATTAAATATCTAGATTTTTATACTTGTTAAAGTTAATAACAATTTAATGCCTGAACATTAATAAAATGCTTAATAACTCTTTACTGGCGGTAAGTCTTCCTTATCAGAGACCGCCGAAGTAAGTACCACTGCAGCTTCTACTTCTACCGCCAAATGTACAAATACTACTGTGGTCCGGTTTGAATAGTGCTGTACGCTAGTGAAATTACTAAAGTATCGAGACTTAAGTTTCAAAGCGACTAGCGCAATGTGGTGCTGTGTATACCATCTTAACCCTTTCGGAACTGCGGGGACCTATGTGTCCCACAAGATTTCAAAAAATTCTGGTGGCACCTACTTGTCTCAAAAGTTCATGTAAATTGAATCTACCCGTATTTCTACTCGTATGTCCTTCTAAAGGATTTACGATTCTAAAAAAAATTACACTATTTTGTATCACCAATTTAAACCTATTAAAACAATTTTCACGTTTCAAAAGATTTGGATACAAGCGAAACAAATTCCGTCCCGAAAGGGTTAAACAATGCCACATCGTTATGGGCGAGCGTATCACTTGCCATCAGAACGCCTTGTTCATCTCATCGCTTAGACCAGACGTCAGCAACCTGTGGCTCGCGGGTCACATAGTATAACACTAAATATCACGTGCTAAGCAATGTAACAAATCGCGTGGCTATAAACATCTCGTGAGGTAATAATTAGAAGCAATCGCAACACCCTCTGTTACGTGTCCTCGGTTAACCGCACTAAGTGGGCGCGACGGGCTTCTAATATTTCAGCAAGTATTTCAACTTTCGCAACTCCTCACTTGTGTGTTAATTCCGTGATTTTCACAGGGTTGCTACATGTACTAAATTTATGGATTATATTTTAATAGACCAGAACTATTCTTAAACTACTTCAGAGCGGTTATAGGAGAAGCGGCGATAAGGAACAAAGGTTGAGCGAAAATTAAGTAATAAATGTAAAAACAAGAAGCAAACAAAAATATAATAAAGAACATAAAATTCCACGTCCCACTTTACGGGGAAACGTAATTTGTAAACCAAAAAATTAAACCAGAACATTTTCACTTAATGCCAATTGACAAAGAGGTCGTATAGTGTAGCGTGCTCGTACAAATTATATATCAGCTGGGACACGGCAATGCTTTTATAATACTTATACAAAACAATATGAAAGTGGAAGCTAGTCCAGGGATGATAAACCTATGTCCATGCAAACTCCCCATCTTATTACCTTGGAATTGAACCATCGATTACCATATTGTAAAGCAAGCGTTAAATCCGACAAACTGGTGAAGATTGGGCTAAGTGGCGTTTCTTGGGAGAGACCTATGTCCAGCAGTGGATTGCCGCAAACTGATGATGATGAAAGGAAGCGTTTAGAAATATCTAATCTATGTAATAACACTACCAAAGCAATTTGGAAATACAAAATTATTGTTTTATTAGCAAATTTGATGAAAACATTTGGTCATCTTCAATTGCATATACATTATTCTCTATTTCTCTTCACACTATTCGTTGCAACAGTTATCGAAATGTAGACATTTGTTTAGACTTGTGTAAATTATATAAACATAACACGATAGTATAATAGCCTAGTCTACCTGCGCAGTACTAATGAGTCATACTCCGTCCGTCACTTTTTACTTTAGTGTGTTTAAGTCAAAACAAGTTTAATTTAAAGCTGGAAACGGCGTAGATAACATAATCGTTGTTTTAACAAAACCAGGCGGAATATTTGTGTGTCCTCATTAGGCTAAACCCTACGTTTCATTCCACTAATCTGACAGTATATGCAAATAACTAGTAGTGGCGAGTATCGAAGTGTATTGTTGCGGGGGCGTCAAGCAAAGATCTTAGATAAGTGATTTGGTAAATCAATTGCTTCACATTTAATTCATAGAAACTTTGACTTATTGTCTTGTTGTCACTATTTATATTTTTTTGGCACATATAAAACAGGAGAAAAAAAAATATTTATAAGAGGGAGATACAGTAAACAAAAACGTGGACATAATGCCACAAGGCATTCTTTTATACTCATACTTTCAAGGTGTGAACAGAATAAATAGAAAATACAAACGTGAGCAAAAAAAATTGTATTATAAACACAATAACGTATACATACAAAATACATTTATTCTATACAATACAAATATATATTAACTTTCTATTATTTACTTATTGCACTTAATACATTAGAACAGTATTAAATAAACTCGAAATTATTCTCACCACGTACTCTTTTTTGGTAGTCTGTAACCGATTGATAACAGTCTGGTGGAGGAACGAGATATCGGTGGATACCAGCACCATAGGACCCATTCCGACCCTACGTTGGAATCTTTGGAGGAAGGTTTACGTTCATCAATGAACCTAATAATAATCATCAGATTCTAGCTGATAGGTTCTTTTAGTGTAATTTTCAAACCGTTATGTTCCTATAAAACTAACGAAGGTTCATACTGTGCTCGTATGATCCATAATGTTCTCTTCATTGGTATGTTCCATAATATTACTCTCTACGTTGATATGTTCCATAATTTATTTTTCTACGTTGATATGTTCCATAATATCTCTCTCTACGTTGGGGTGTTCTATAATATCTCTTTCTATGTTGACAT
>DWLS01002276.1:0-18562 GCA_018246255.1 Pachliopta kotzebuea
TATATGATAAGCAAACAAGGTCTCCGACAATAGTCCGAGGAATAAAAGAGCATATCAAAATAAAAAAAAAAAAAAACCTTTATTTAACCGGGAATAAATAAAATTATAAAGTATGAGTATTTGGTAAATGAAAAGTACTAACTAGTGTTAAAATAATAAAACTTTTACGTTAAATTAACTCTTCAATTACGTTATTTAACATAAAGTTGTCATAAAAATTAATATTTGATAAGGTTCTCGTAAAATAAAATGTATAATATCACTCCCCTTTTTTAAATTGGATAACGTTATATTAATAATAGTACTTGAGTGTGATTAGTTAAGTAATAAGGTAAAGGAAATATTCGCTATTATAAATACAATTACTTTAAAAAGTTATAGACATAGATTGTCTTACAGCCATATCAGAATTTTCTAATCTACTTATTTATTAACATATATAGATATATTTTCGACGCAATTATGATATAGTTATATGAATAATCTCATTTTAATATAACAATTGCGATATAAAAGTTGATACGATGTATAAAATAGTTCACGCCGTGAATGGAGGAAATGTAACGTGAATAGTTAATGTTTTTGCGTTTGAATTTTTAGGTTATGTACCTCAGTGTTCTGCTGCTCCAAGTTGCGTACACGGAGCACTTGTTTGCGATGGCGTTATCACCGATAAGAGTATACATCGCTCGATTAGAGAACCCCCTTATCAGTTAACAGAGGCAACCGACCGGCGCAGCGCTCGACTAGCGGCCCGCCACTTCACTTCACACCGTTGTTCACATGTTGTTATAATTCGAGATGAATTATTCATATCTACCCCGAGCTATTCATTACTCACCCCGGATACTCGGGGAGGTAGTTGTAAGAAACAAACCATACTAATACAGTTATTTTTGTACACAAAATTCGAGCAAAAGATCAACCCTTGTAGACATCACCGTTGTTTACGGACAGGCGCGATATTAAGATAGTCGTATTTGTATTGCTTATACATTAATAGTTAAATATCATGAACTATTTTTTATAATAAACATTTAGTATTAGACTACAGTTTGATCATAATCTCACTTAATAACCGGTTATATAGTCTTCTATAGTTAAGTGTAGTAACCTAAAAATAGGCTACTCCCACAGATAGAATAATCATCATTATATTACATATGTATGTACAACAATTAATTAAATAATAAATAATAAAATGCTATTTTTTATATTTAAGTTATCTTTGCTATCAAAGTGATATACTAAATATGCTATTAAATTAAAACTATGTATACTTTTATTAAAAAAAATTATTGTCTAGTAACATGTAATTTCTTCTTGACCTTTTTTAATACTTTAACAATATCATTGTTAATGTTATATTTAAACAAAACGGAGGAGTCTATTAACATTACTATATACTAGTGTAGTATTCGATAATAATATGAAAAGTATATAATAATTTACTGGTGGTAGATCTCCATTGCTGGAGAACGTATCGGTAAGTACAAGACAAATACTAATGTGCTAACATTACTGTGTTCCGGTTTGAAGGGTATGCTAGTGAAATTACTAGGGTATTGAGACTTAACACCTTATGTCTCAAGGAGACTAGCCCAATGTGGTGCTGTGTATACCATCTGAACTAATGCCGCACTATTATGGGCTGGTACTTACCATCATGTGAACGCTTTATTCTTATTAGAATCGTATATAATTAGTAATTAATCATTTTTAGTAATAAGTTTTGATTATACAGATAATAATAGTCGTAACAGATTTAAACGTTTAAGTTATTGGTAAACTTGACTTGACTAAAGGATTTAGTATTTATTTAATAACTAGTATAATTATTTTAGTTTAAAATATGTCTTTCAGACTTCAACTACCACAACATATCCCACCTCCTAGGTTGACTGAATTAAGCCCGCCTACTAGACCCTAATTTTAGGTGTTTCAATAAAGTTTTTAAATAAATTAAAAAAAAATGTAGTAAGAGAAACGACTACTTCATAATTATATATCTGAAGTTAGGATGTTAAATATTACTCAATAATTTACTCGTTTTAGATATAAGGTTAAGTCCTATTACCGGATTAATTAAAATTTTCCCACAATGCCTTTCAAACCGGAACACAGTAACATAATGCTACTGTTTGGCAGTAGAAAAAAGCCTTGAGGTTTAACAAGAGACCTTACACCAGTAAACATGTTGTCACTTGTCTTTATTATTACATATTAAACAAATAATCAGTTACATTGAATCAGTAATACTTATTAACGAGTTGTAGAACTTCCTTTCTAGATTATTTGCAGTTTAAAGAATTAATAGGACGTCTACAGAAAGCCTTAAAAAGTCCTTGCTACTGTATTGTATGACATCATTTGAAGTTATTATTATATAAAGATATATATAAGCTCTAATCAAATCTTTGTATTTATCAGTTTATAATCTGAAAAAGGATATCAAATAGCAAGTCATTACTATTGACATATATTAAGTTATAAAGAAATTAAACTTAATATTTACTACTGCTGTTAATAAACTTTTTTTTATTATATATAATTAAAGATTACGACAGTTTAAATTATATACATGTGCCATTGAATTGGATGAATGCAGTTTTGAAGTTGTTAGGTGACAAATTTGATCGATACAGTATTGTGGATTTTTCAAAATAATTGCTAGTTGTTTTCGATTTGATTTTGATAATTGATGACTTAATCAAAAATGTAATGAAAATTAGAAAAAAATCTAGTAAAGTACTTAAACACAAAAAACACATGTTGTATAATCTACTGTTTCTGGTTAATTGTGAAGTTTGTGTTTGTGAAGTTTGGTTAATATTCTAATGTAATTTGATGGTAATATAAGAAATTTTTGATGTAAATCGAAAAGAGGTATATTTAATGAATCACTTGACGTTTTGGAATCGAACCTGCAACGTTTAAGGTTGCATTAAACCGGTGTACCTTTGCGGCTTTATAACATAATTGAAGTACGCAATGAGGGCGGGCTAATGATCTATAAATCATATTCACAACCCATCTATCTTTGTCATATCTGTAAATCGATATCGCGCCTACGTTAGTTTGCTTTGAAGGGGGTGATTGGGGACTTTTGATGGGGTGTTAGGGGGGCAGGGGGAGAGAGGGGGTGTGTGTGGTGTGATAACGTAATCAAAATTTTCTATTACAATGTTATTAGGGTGATCGACAGCGCATATTACAATTTGGGCGAAAACAGTAATAATGTTACGAGCAACGGTTTAATATGAGAAGAAAAATTATGATGTCAAAAAAAATCACATAATATTATAGACTTTATAGGTATAATTTTAGTTTACTGGTGGTAGGTCTCTGCTGGAGATTGTGTATGTATGTACCACCGAAGCTTCTATTGCAGCCGACAAATAGTACTGTCCAAACATTACTGTGTCTCAACTTGAATGGTAATGTATTACAGTTACTGTGGTATATATAATTGCATATATAGAAAATAAAGTGTTGGAAATTACAATTATTACTATACTGACTGTTTTGATGAACAAGTATTGCTATAGTTAGCAAGTAGTATTATAGTAGTAAGTAATAAAGTCAAGGTAAATGTTGGCAGAAATATAGAAAACCGACTTTTAAACAATAGTGAAAAGATACAAAATAATCAAATCATTAATGTTAAAGTTAAAACAACAAAACTCAGTAACCGACTGAGCGTACTAACTGAACCGGATATAACAACCGGAAATATGAAAGACAATAGGCAAACAATTGCAAAGTTTACTATTGCGGAGCGTACGGGAGCCTTTTACGGTTAATACAGCGGTTTTTTGTTTGCTTTGGCGAGTGAATCTGGTTATTTAAAAGCGATCTAGCAGGAAGCGAAATTTGAGCTTCCGCCGCTCGTAAAGTGGAATATGTAAAACTGGTGCGATCACTGCTGTCAGAACGACGGATTTGTTTGTGCGATGATACCAGCGCCGAGTGGTTTTTCGCTTTTGAATGCTCCACTTCTTTTTTTCAACTAAAACACGGCTGGATAACCAACATTATGAGAATCGGAACTAGCTGGCTATCAATTTCTCTAAGTATATTCGATTGGGTTTGCTTGCTATTGTACTACATACACAAAGAAATGTTTCATTCTCCAGACACCTGCAAGGGGTTTTAAAAATTCCCTAGCTTCATCATGAACTAGGGAACCGGTATAAAATACCAGGTCTTAAATACCAACAGTTAAATACAACAGTTGGATACCGAATTTGTTTTCTAAATATGATTACAAAATTTCAATTTGAAGAGTGCTTCTCAAGATAATGATGAGAGTTCTTGACAAAGAAGTAGTTCTTTTTTTGCAAGAAAACAGATGTCTACTTACAAGGTACAAACTTAAACGGACGGGACAACTTAAACCTACGGCACAAAACCAGAACATCTTGTTTACAAGAAAAATATCAAATTTGTTAACCTTTTAAATGTAAACATTGATATAGATATTAAAAATGAACCCTGGTTTACCGTGTAAGTCTCGTTATCCTAGTAAATTCACTAGGATACAACAAAACACCCTTTAATCCGGAACACAGTGATGCATATTACTATTTAGCGGTAGAATTAAGAGCTACGTTAGTATCTATCTAGACGGCCTCCGGCAAAAGAGATCTACCACCAGAAAAATCATTTAAAAATAATAATAACAGCAGTAACGCATACATAATGATTATGAAATTAATGATTTAATGAATGTATGATATAGAAACATCTAGAATATTCTAGATAATTCCAAAATTACACATTAAACAGACACACCAAGTTCATTGAATTAGGAAATACAGCAACACACCGTACACTGTGTTTGCTGCAGGTAAACATGACAATTGGAGATGGTATTCCGTCTCAGGAAGATACTGATGACGTCACAGACATGACGTGTTCCTTGCTAAAGCATCTTATCAGCAATCAGTAAACATACTCGACGTTGAGAATAACAACAAGGTAAGGTATATAAGTTATTGAAGCGTGCATTTAATAAGTGATATTTTTGACCATAACAAAGTAACGGTGGTTAAGATGGTATACACAGAATCACATTGCGCTCATAGCTTTAAAACATAGGATGTTGTAGTCTCGTTACCCCAGTAATTTCAACACCATACAGCAACTTTCAAACTGGAACACAGTAATGTTTCACACTAGTTTGGCGGTAGAAATAGGTACTGAGAAAACTCACAGTAGAATACTTCATATACTTTATCATTTTTAGCTAAATTAATAGTATAATCTAGTGCTAGTGAAATTACTAGGGTAACGAGACTTAACCTATGTCTCAGACGAGTGCAATGTCGTGGTGTGTATACCTTATTAACTATATGATATAACGCATATAACATTTACTTTGTTTTAAGTACAGATTACAAAGTCAATTTAGTCACCTTTACTGCATAATAAATTTCCATTTTCATGTGTTGTATAAATACATCCCCACCGACCCCCTTTGGGTCAGCGTTTGTTGGAAATGGCCCAAATCCTCCAAATATTCAGGGAGACCTATGTTCAGTAGTGAACGTCTATAATAATGCCTTATCTTCTGTTAAAAGATTCTATTAAGAAAAAAACTGCATTAACATAACATACAATCGACTATTTATATTCTGCCCACAGCTGGGATTGGTCCAATTAAAGCAGTAACATGTTATTCTAGTTATTCAATAATAAAGTTATATATTATACACTTTAATAACATATCTTTTATTTTGGTTCATGTTATCATTAAGTAAATTAAAGTTTTGATAAAAGATAGCTTAGGTAAATACTGCTGTTGCATTAAATACTATTACAGCTTAAAGGAGTTTTAATATGGATAATAAAGTTAAAATATTTTAGATTATTACATATGAATCTTATATTATATATGTGTAGTAGATATATTCTATGTTATTGGTAAAGAATTTCAATATTTTTAGTTATAATATTCATTTCTAATCAGTTTTCTATAATTTTTGTAGCTTTCACGGGTATTAAGTATTATTTAAAGAATATACTTATAGTATTTGAAGTTAATTGTAATTTGGTTGAATTTTTCAAGATATGAACATTTGTTTAGTTTTGTATGTTCACTGATATTACAATTAAGAAAGCAATTATGTAAATTAAAAAGATTTATATGTGTTTTTGAATAGTTGTTGTTGAAGTTGTTGAAGCTGTGTAATGTGTGTAAGCGTCGTGTTAATCTCCTGCGCATTCGCATATTCGCGTGTGTAGTGCGTTTTATGCTAGTGACGTCACTTACTTGGGCTTGGAGTACGGCGAGGAGGGTGAGGTCTTGTGGTTCCTGTTGGGGTGCGTGGGTCGGTTCGCGTTCGTATCCAGGCCGCCGCCCGGCGATATCTTGCCGGCGAGTGCGTTCAGTGAGTGCAGCATGGCGGGCGGCGGCCGCGTGAAGCCAACGGTCCTGGTCACGGTGGAGACACGGCCCCGTTTGCCGAGAGTGCGCTCCTAGTTGATGCCTTATCTGCTGATAAGAGGCGCGGGGGCACGCCCGCCCCGCGCCTCATCGCCACCTGACACTGTCGCACGCACACATACACACAGACACGAGGTTGGTTTTTTTTTTTTTCACAAATATTTGCTCCTTTAGGTCTCTATTCGGGTCAGCGTCCTGTCCGGTCGGAGCATGTTCCCATATTCTACATATACACACTGCGGTCCTTTTCACAATTCAATCGTATATTTCAGTCCTGCACACAAAACTATGAGCTAGGTGGCCGTTGCGATATTTCACTGTCGGGAGTATAATGCAATATTAACTTTAGCAGACAACAATGTGATTGATGCTTCCACTTCGGTCTTAGTTACAACAGGTTAAAAGCATCCGAGCTCGTTTATTACACCTGTTAAAAGGTTGAACTGCGCAAAAATACTTTTGTTTGTACCGTTTCACTATTCCTTACACATTTAAAGAAAAATACGTTGTGTCTGTGAACAGTACTTGTTTTCTTAGAGAAAGGTGAATTTATAATAAATTCTGTAAACATGTCCAGGAAACGACGATCTGGAGTTGACTTGTACTTTGTACAAAAAGAGGTTCCTGTGCCAAGTAGGTCAAGCGCCTGTAGATAAAGTATAGCATCGTTGTTACGTTTGTCACCTAATATTAATTTCACTGCAGGCGTATTGATAAATACTTGGCAGTTGTTCTCGTATGAATTAACAGTAACTACTTCTATATTATTATTAAAGTGACATAATTAATATATTTATCTGAATTTTAAGCCATTTATCACTTACGATTTTTTTGATAATATTCAAATAAACTCTCTCTAAAGGAATGATTAACTAAAATAATTAAACCAGTTATTCGTATTTGACTCGTTTCATTTGTAATTCATGTTCTTTATAATTGCACTACTTTTTCAGATATATTTAAGGCTTCAAAAGTTCTTATTTGTATCTACTAATAGTATTATAAATTATGTAAACATATAATCTAAGATCACACCTATAAAGCTAATCTAAATACTAAAATTGCCAAATTATTATCATTTAAAGATATAAAATCGTTGTAAGTTTACTCTAATGTTTGTCATTAAAATAATATTTTTGTCAATTCCTTATCCTAAATATCTCGTCGGCTGTTTGCCAAGTGTCGAGTGCTTCCGTTGGCCTGCCAAACCTCTATACACTCGTATTATACTTCCTTTGTAAAGATTCCATTTCAGCGAACAGTATCAACGGGTAGTAACATTTTTAAACAAAAATATTTATTTTAGAATTAAAAATCTCATATAATTAAAGCTTTTTAATTATATAAACTATAGGACAAATAAGATACTTTTTTAAAGTACGCAATTTGTTTGATTATACCAATGAGGTGCTAGTAAAGAAAAGAGCAGAACATTATTTTCGCCGCTTAATACTTGTTTTAAGTCTCAATAGCTTAGTAATTATAATCTGTAAAGCTTTTCTAATCGGATCACAGTAATATATTCTCTTTACTGTTTAGTAGATAAAATAGTGAGTATTGTACGATAGATAAAACATAACGACACAGTGAGACTAGTTTGATAAAATCTACATACATTTAATAAAAGTTATATCGAGTCAAGATTTTTTTAAACGTTTTTAATTAATTTCCAAAATAAAATCGTTATTAAATTTCTTATTAAACAATACTTTCTTAATAATAAACGACACGCGAATATTGTGCATGAAAGGAGGCTCGGTATCGGGCCAAACCCGCCGCTGTCGCGAATTGTACGCGTCGCTTGTTACGTCACTGTAAGGTATCCATATATAAATAAAAAGAATGAGGATAAGTACTAAAAAACAAAAAAAGTAATACATCTTCAAATAGTATTAAAAATAAATTTCATTAACCCTCTTTTAATATTTAATCCTTATACTAAAAGATGAAATAATAGGCCAATGAAAGGTGTAAAGATTTATTTCCTACCCGTCTGATTAATTAAAAAAAACTTAAAAAGCTATGTATTCAAAGTAATTTTTTCCTCTTATATATTATATATGACTAATAAATATTTTATTTGATGTACAAATATAGTTTTCACCGTTTGTTAACACAGAATAAGTAAAAGGTGGTATTATACCATAGACAGAAGAGTAGGGTTTCAATAAAGGTAATGATGATTGATTTATTTCCGATTGAGACTTATCTGACGTAAATCATAAAATTTGGAGTTTCCAATTGGGAATATATTAAGGGTGGTTTTTTTCACTAAACACGCGAAATCGTCGACGTCACGAAAAGGGCGCGCGCACCCCTTCTAACCGTTTCAGATATTCAACGTATGCGAGTGGCGTGAGGGGAAATTTTTCATGAATATATGTTTGATTGGAATATTTTTCAATGCGACTTTAGTTAATTCTACCATAAAAAAAAGGTAAAACTCCAGGCTAAAGTTATTAAAGACATTTCGATGTAATGTTTTCAGAGGAATTCAAAGTATTTTCATATTGTATGAGTTGAAGTTATTAGGTTTTTATAAAGCTTCATTCTTACCTAAGTATTCTAGACGAAAAGTATGGATAAAGTAAAATAAATGTGTAATGAGTTGTTATTTGACTAGAACTTTACAAAGTTTGGAATATTTTGTTTTTGAAATGTTGATGATGAAACATATTTAAATATATTTATTATTTTATATACAGTCATTTGTATTACACACTTTATCGGTCCTAAAGCTGAAACGCTTTCGAAGAGTCTGCTCCAATTTCCTCTGATGATCTTTAGACATTTCCATCACTGTATAAACTATTCGTTAATTGTGTATCTGTAGTTTAAGCATTTTTAGAAGATTTTTTTACATATGTATATCCTTTTGTTTATCAACAATAAAATATATTCATATTTAAATGATCTATGATGAAACTTTAGAAGAGGAGGTTCATTCATGAATTCGCATACAAATGTATGACAAAAGTCCTCTGTAAATATTAGGAGAAAAAAAGAATAAAAGAAGCGAAACAGTTCGTTTTTTTTTTAATTCAGTCAGAGATAGCGCAGTTCGCATCGGCAGTGCGACTGTTGCCGCATCCAGACAGATACGTTATCTGACCCGCAAAGTGCCGTTCGCCTGCAGAACCCTGGCTTTGTGAACTGAGCGCCGCTACTGTGGGGAATTTCATTAAATTTCATCAGGCCAACTTTCGCCGGCTGATGAGCTATTTTGTCTCGAGTAACGCATTTCGCGTTTAAATATAACCTTTGTTACCCGCAGTCACAGTTCAAATTGTTAGCTGAACTATTTCAATTGGCGTCCTCTACTTCTAACATACAATACATCAATATTCATCATTTTACATATAAAGAGTTGACACAAACAATATGATGTATTTAGTAAATTAGTTCTTATGGAATAACTGGAAAATTTTTATATGATTCTTTATATCAGAGTTTCTTTAACATATCTAAGAAATCCTTATTTTTTCACGTGACTTTGAAAATTGAGATTTAAATAACCTACCATTTAGCAAGCACTATTGTATAATAAATCCATTAGATCTTTTTGAAGGTGTGCTGTTTAGTATGAAACACATGAAATTAAGTTCAAGTGTTAGCAAATCGTAAATATTTTTTTCGGAATGAAGTTTTTACTTTCAGCATTATTTTAGCCGCGAAGACTTCATCCCAGAACTCGCAGATTCAGACTCCGCAAGCTGGATTGTACATAAAAAAATCTACGCTGCTATACACAGAAAATAAAAGAGTAAACAACTAGTACGAGTGAATTTTGAACTTGAAAACAAATCCGTCGACCTCATAAGCTCCGTGACAAGAAATGTATACGTCAAAGGTTTCCCCGCACAAGCGCAACTCCGCACTTCCGGTGTAAAGGCGGTCGCTACGCCGTGGCACAGCGCAATTATTCAACAAATTAAGAGCACAAGCCGACCTGTACCAGTGCACATGTGGCACAGAAACTACATTTCCTCCCTCAACGTTTTCTTGCCTTTGACATTTACCTATTACCGAAACCCCTATTATAGTCCAAATAACGTTTAAAACTTATTTTACTCCCTCTTCTCTTATTATTCTATTTCTTCTACCTCCCCTGTTGTTGTGGTGGTGGAGTAACGCATAGATCACACACTAATATTCAGAAGGTGAATTCTTTAGCAAAGTCCTTGTAACAATCCTCCTAAATTCCCTATCATATCTGACATAATTTTTTCTTTAACGTTTTCTGACACATTTTTATTTACTATTTAATTTATTATCTAATGGCCAGTATATGTGCTACTGTTACACCGCTACAATCCTCCTGGCTAAGTCCAGATTCTCGTAACCTGGAACCGACGAAGCCTTTGCCTTAATAGTCGCCGAGGACATCGACTTCACCGTCATAAAAATTTTTTCTATGAATTTCCACAAATTTAAATCATTTCAAATATCGTTTAAACCTATCTATATATTTCTTTACGCCTGATTAATTTCTTGAGGGTGTAAGGGACCACACAACAACTCACAAGACCCAAGTCAATCTCCCCTCCTCGCTGTGCACCCTGCTAATCAAAAACCAAGCCTTAGCTTACTTCCAATGCGCCTTGGGCCAGCTTGGTGAGAAACAGCTCTAATTCCCTCACTATTAGGGATGGCCTATGTCCAGCAGTGGACTTCTATCGATTGATGATGACGATGAATATGTATTGTTTTGTTATGGTTTTCATTATTACAGATTTTTTATAGCTTAGAAGCTTTTGAAGAAACGTAGCTGACTTTCGATAAGAAAAGGTTATTAACAACTGCTTCGCTTTTTCTCTTCTAGTTTTACCTCTAAATTATATTATAAAAACAGTACATTTAACATTTTTCCTCCAAAGAGACCATGAGGAAATATAAATAAACCCACAATCGGTTTACAGTAAACAAGGATATGGTAGGAGTTTATTTTTTTTTAATAGAAAATGAAAAAGCCGGATATGAAATAAAAATCTCGTACGTATCACGGTGGGACGTCTGTTTGTTTTATAACCAGATCACAGTTACGTTTCCACCTCATCCGTTTCCTGTTGAGGGTAATCTTAAACCAACACTATGAGCATTAACATTTCACAAAGCCTCTATATCACTAGGGTTGTGTTTTGAACGCCGGCCTTCCACTCCGAAGGTATCAGGTTTGAATCCGGCTTGCACCAATGATTTTTTCAATTCATGTGCAGTTAGTATAACACCAACTAATAACACGTGTTTTAACGGTGAAAGAGAACATCGTGAGGAAACCTACATATCTATGTGATGACCATCCGTGGTCAGACTAGTATATGAAATGGAGAAGGCAATGGCAAACACCACTGCATTATAACTGCCAAGGAAGTCGTCGTGTGGTTCACACGTGATGACCACGACCCTCAGACATGAGGAAATACGACTTAAGAGAAGAATATACATCACATGGCTCTTTTTAGATTAGAAAGCGGATACCTTAATGATTTTATACGAAAGCTAGAACTAATGTTTGATTTGCCTCTTCACCCTACAGGAGGTATTATTTCAGGGTCTGACTCCACAGCCAATTAGTGGCGGAATTCGGATGTTTGCTTTGAACATCGCAAACGAATTCACGGGGAAGATATTAATTTACTGAGTTGTTATATTCTTTGTATGGTGCTGCGTGCTAGTTAGTGCTAGCTAGTGAAATTATTCAAGTAATTTAACTTAACATCTTATGTTTAAATGGAGCGAGCAACTAAGTTTGAATTAATCAGTTTTATTTTATTCGATGTTGTAAACAGACGAGCAAGGCGTTCACCTGTTATTAAGTCATAATGGTTAAGAATATATACAAAGGACGACATTGCACTCGTCGCCTTGAGACGTATGTTAAGTCTTGTTACCCCAGTAATTTACTAGTATACAGCACTCTTCAAACCATACACAGTAATGTTTGCGAATTATTGTTTGTTGGTAGAAATAGGAGGTGCGGTAGTACCTGACTAAACGGTCCCCGGAAAAGAGACCTACCACCAGTAAATTTCTATATACTTTCAAGTATATTAGTTAGTAAATTAAAAAACATCTTATTCATGTCTATAATAAATTTTTCGTAAATATAGTAAAATTCCTAGTGCATATAAAAGCCAATGTCATAAGCAATATTCCTAAGAATTTAGATCGCGCCGTCACCGCCAATGGGACGTAGGAAAATTCAGGCCGTGTAGGCGTTGAATGAATATTTTCAAAAATATTTCACGTGATAACTCCCTCTCCCTCTCCTTCCCCGTCAAATATATTTCAGGTGGTGGGGCATATCGCATTGTTTTCGATGTGCGCGACGTAAATCGAATATTTATTATACAGTTTTATTTACTCGCGAATGTACAGCAGTGCAAAAGTTGACGGCGACGCAAAAAGGTTAACATATAAATTCGTATATTACTATTTAATATAGTGTGGATTGCGACAGACTGGTCGTTGGTGACGAAAAGGTTTTATGACGACCATTATAAACGAAGTATCCTCTACGTATCTTTTAAAGTTCAACGTTAACTAAATACCCCATATTTTTGAATGCAATATGAGTACAATAGTGTAGATAGATAAATAGATAAATAAGTTTATTTGTCTAATAATATTTATACAACTAAACATTAAATTACAAAGTAAAAATGCATTTTACAATATACTTTTGCTGCTGCTGTGTACTATGTATAAAATAGCCGTAGCTCAGTGTATATGTGGCCACGCAGTGAACAACACGCTGATTTTCAGCTACCACCTAGTTTGGGAACGATTTCATTATCAACGTGTTTTTGCGCTATAAATTAAGAGGTATAGAATATGTGGAAAAAGAGGATAGTTTTGAAGTTTATAGAGTTAGGTTTAAAGATGAGGGCTTATTGAAACTTCAAATAGGATCTACCATTGGCACTAAGGAATGGTTAGGATAGGAGCTAAGTTTGTTTTTCTAAGAGGTGTTTTTAATTTAGTTTAAAAAAAGGGGTAATGGAATTCCTTAAAGGAGGAGGTATATTATTCCAGCACTTTGTTGCTTGATGGCGGAAATGACCTTCAAAGGCCACAGACTCAAGTGCTTAAGTATATAGTCATAATGGTGATGAAAAACGCCTATCAAAATATCTTAACCTAAAAATATATAGAAAATATTATATAACTTTTATTACAGTATTATTAATAGTTACTCGTATAAACAAATAGTTTTGTTTATCCGACTAGGCTGTAAGACAAGAAAGGCATTCACCTGATGGTAAGTGATACACTTGCCCATAACAACGAGGCGCTGGTTAAGATACTCAGCACCACATTGTGCTCGTCGCTTTGAGATGTGAAGTGTCAAATCTCATTACTTCAGTAATTTTACTAGCTCACTCTTCAAACCGGAACATAATATATATCCGAACAGTACTGTTTCTCGGCTACAATAGGAACTACGGTGGTACCTATACGGTCGCGGATAGTGAAGACCTACCACCAACAAACTGCTTACAAATAGTATAACTATATAGAATGTCTGGATGCTGATAGCACAGGAGTGATCGAGCGGAGATCTTTGGGTGATGATGATGATAGAATAATTAAGTAAGTCTATGAATTGAAATATTATACGTGGATAAAATTTTAAACTGAAACTTCTATATCTATTTACTGTCATTATATTTCTACTTTATAATATTAGTAAAGTAATAATCATCATCAACAGCCTATGGTAGTCCACTGCTGGACATAAGCTAGTCCCGTATGTATGTAAATTATACGAAACACAATAATACTATCATTATTATCAGCAGATTTACGTCTACTGCTGGATATAAGTCTACTTTAATATAGGAGAGATTTGGACCATCTCGTACCACGCTGGCTTAAAATGGGTTTGTGGGAACCAAAGCCTGGTTTGTTGAGTAGCAGGCTGCAACACGATCAGGCTTGGATACTGTGACTTGTTATGTGGGGTCCCATACACCCCTGTTATTGCTTTAATATTTAGTATATATTTTAATTCCTTAAGTTTAACATGGTTGTTTGTGGGTTTGGTATTAAAAGTTTTGGAGCTGTGTTGCCAAATATCAAAATTAGTGGTGTCAGGCCAGTGAGGTTAGCTTGGGTCTTGTGAGGTTTAGTGGGACCTTTTACGTCCCTTACTGTACAGTAAAAGTATAATGTTTATGATAATATTATTCATTAACAAAATAATTTTCTTTGTTAAAATTCTTAGCTTCATACAACTGTTAGTCCCACTTTAAATTGTATTTTAGTATAAGAATGTTAGAATTGTGTAATAGTTCAAAATTGTTTCAGTGAAAATTTTATGAATAGGTTGAATTCTACAGAGGAAATTGTAGACTAAATCTAAATTCCTTAGAAAACTAAAAATGTTTCATTACAAGCCGGAGTGGGGTGTAGGCTGGCAGCGGGGGCTCCACAGGGTGGTTGGAGGGTGGTCGCCGCTTTTTAAACTGAATCTCAAGTCAAACAGTTCCCGGGGCCGGGCTAACTGTTAGTCTCGGTTTGCACTTAATTAACTAATATTTACTTTGGAGCGTAGAAACAATTTGAGAGCGCTCACCTGCCGGCCGTGCTGCGGCTTGGAATATTGCCGTACCCGCGAAACATACGGACGGTAATTCCATACAAGCGGAAACACCGTTCAAAATTTCAGGTCAATGCTTGACTTCGATCCCACCAGGGTTTAAGTGATGATGTGGTCTATGTTGGTAAAGCGCATTAACCTAGCAAATGTCTATTCACTCTTTTTTGAAGACATCGTAATTGGACGGGAAAACTGATGTCGGCAAATTGATACACTCCTTAGCTGTCCTTATTAGAAACGAGGAGACAAACCTCTTAGTGCGTTAACTGGGGAAGTTTACACAACATAAGGATGGAGTCTCGCCGTGCACCTTAAAATTTAATAATGCATTCTTTGAAAATATTATAAACTGTGATTGTTACTGCTCGTTATATACTCCCACAACGAGAACCATGCACATTAACTGGTGGTAGGTCTTTATTGCTAGAGACCAACTGGGTAGGTACCACCACAGTTCCTATTCCTTCCGCCAAACAGTAATGTGCAAGCACTGTGTTTAAAGTAATTGTACTTTCTAACCTTTTTTTTAAAGATTAACGTCGTTCCTTCCCTTTGTAATAATATAGTTTCATTTATTTACTTAACACTAGTAAAATATAGGTTTGAACCTGTTATTTGCAGTATGTAATGTAACGATATGTACTATAGTAAATAATGTCAATAAGAACATTTGAATGTGTCTATATACACCTATGTCTACGTACAAGTTTTGTTATGGTAGATGATAACAGCATAAGTAGTTTACATGTTTGAGTATCTATTGAATTATCTCTCCCCCTTTCTCTTCCCACTTACATCTCTGTCCATATCTTCGTCCCTCCCGTAATTCTCTTCCTTCGGCTTTCTCCTCTCCTTTATATATTTGTAATGTTTAGCTCGCAGGGTCCGGATCCGCGAGCGCATGGATCTATGAAGGCTTCGCGACCATAATAGAAGTCGAAGGCAAAAACATTAACCGAAAAAAAGAGCCTAAGTATTGAATATCAGGGAAAAGCAGAAAAAAATACGTAATATAAAAATCGCAGCGGTAGGAATACAACTTTCCGACCGTGTGTTCTGTACCGCACGGGCTGCGGAGCAACGATATACAAATATAGCCGCACACTGTCCCTTTATATACATCGCTGTTTAAATATCTAAAGCATTTAATTTGGAATTGTTTTAACAAAACCATTAATTAAAACAAAATAATTCTAATTATTTTTTACCATAATTAAATTGAAACGAAATCTGTTATTTACTGATTGTATGTCTCTTTTGCCGGAGACCAGCAAGATAGTTCCGCAGCTCCTATCACAGACCAACTTTTCCTGCTCGTGGTATTACCATGCTAATCAACAAACTAGGCTCTGACTCCTTACCAACTCGCATTGGGTCAGTGAGATGGGAGATGGCCCAAATCGATCCACGTTAAAAGAAAGCCTATGTCCAGCAGAAGAAGTCTATTGGCTGATGAAGAAACAGTACTAAGCAAATACTGTGTTACTATTTGAAGGGTGTCTTAAGAGGATAAGCGCAATGTGGTGGTGTGTATCTTAACCAGCGCCGCGTTGTTATGGGTGTATTACCATCTAATGAACGGCTTATTAGTCTCGTCGTTTTGTAATATTTAAAAAAATTGTTTTAATGTAATATAATGGTAAATTTAGTGCAGGAAGACCCTCCATCAAGTGGATCTGGTGAAGGTTGAAGGATTCCGCTGGATGCAGATATGATAGGACCGATCGGAGTGACAATCTTTGAAGGAGGCTTATGTCTAGCAGTGGGTGTTTATCAGTTGATGATGAACTGCAAAATTTGGTACATATTATTATTATGTAAAGATAATGTATATATTTTCAGACTTCACAGGTGTTTGTTCATTTGATGAAATATTTAGAGCCGACGTCGCATTTAAAGTAACTAACTCCGGAAACAAAAGAAACGCCAACAATTTGCCCTCCAAAAGTCAGATTAAAGCTGGAAGTGGCTGGCATGAAATTCAGCAGCGGCACACTCGACTCAATCAAACAACGGGCACCGCGAAAATGCCGAGACCCAGGGACCGGTACACCCTCGTGAAATATCTCCTCATCAGACGACGTCGACGGGTCGCAGTACTGCCGAAATGTTTTAGGGCTACTACATTTATAAATAAAAAAAGAAATACAAAATGCTAATAGAACTTGGTACCAGAAGAACTTAAAACAGAAGTTGATACCATGTATCAATGTTATGAATCTTGGACCTTGTCTAATCACCTAGATTTATAATATTTTGAATTAGTAGTACCTTCTCCACTAAAATATAAAAAATTTAATAAAATTAATAAATTTATGACATTGTTATTATATACATAAACATATATAAGTATGTACATATGTAAATATATATGTTATATGTCTGCTAATAAGTTGACATAGCGACATCTCATTCTGTATCGACGCAAGTCAAGAAAGAGAAAATATTATTAGCATAATGTTATTAGTTATTAGATTTTTTAAGACAAATAAATGGTATTTATTTATTTATTTAATAGAACTCGTGTCACATTCACTCGATACTAAGTGATACTCTTTCCTACAACAGAGCGACGGTAATCGTTTTGGTATAAACAACACGATATTGCGGTCGTCTTGAGACGTATATTTAAAGTCTCGGTATCCCAGTAATTTCTCTAGCATACAACACCTTTCAAACTGGAACACAGTAATATTTGCATAGTACTGTTTATCAGCTGCAATAAGAGCTACGGTGGTACAAAGATAGTTTCAATTAATAGAGACCTACCACCAGTTAATTATTTGATTCATGTTTTATCTGATAAAGAATTGGCAACCCTGTAGTGCCGAAAAACGGTCCCTGAACTCTGCAGGATTAACTGGCAAGCTCGCGACGGATTTGGCGACGCGTCCGTTTTAATAAAGGAACCAGGGGTACGGACTCCTATGATGGGGAAGGTGAGGCTCCGAATTGCGAAACCGGACCGCGGAACAAACGGCCCGCGTACATCACCGCTAATGCCCGGGAGTTTATCTCCGCAACTAGCGCTACTTAACTGAACACGAGTAAGGAAACAAAAACAAAAAAAAAAAACGAAAATAGATCCAACACAGCCCGGGGGATCTAGCAAAGCTCCCTGGATAAGTTTCCAACGTTTGTATACTTGTAACAATGTTTACTTACAAATAGTATATCTAAAAGAATTCTGCAAGTATATTGAAATTATAGCAAATCTTGCCACTACTAGAAACTAGACAAATTTGAATTTTTATGTAGTGTTCAAAATATTCTTTTTAATTTACGAACCTACGAGACGATTAAGGTTATCACCTGATTTTAAGTGATACGATTAGTCATAATAACTTACCGCATAACCGCTGGTTAAGGCAGTAAATACAGCATTCCCGACGGGATCCCTGGGCGCGTCCTTCGGATCGCTCTGGCCGAGATGGACGATCAGCTTCGGGAACTATTCGACGCTTGCCTCGCGTCGTCGCGGTTCCCGAAGCTGTGGAAGGACGGCCGATTGT